>JASANE010005692.1:0-30002 GCA_030248225.1 Trileptium ribeirensis | reverse complement strand
ATTTCGGTTGTCCGGGAAAACTTCGGAAAATGTCCGGGAAAATGAGGTCGGTCTATCGGCGGGCACCCTGTATTCATGTTCCAACGATTTGAACGGCGCTTGCTCTTCGCTGTGAAACCGCAGTGTTTTAATACATAGCTTGGCATGCAAAATATCAGATCTGAGAATGAAATCATCGTTAAAGCATTTCGACTGAGGGCATGGCTGTACCGCCACGACGTCAATATCAGCTTTTATGTAGAGTTTTTAGTAAATGTTTCTGTTAATTAAAAATTAGCCAATCGCATAACTAACCCTCTCATGCCCGTAAGGTCCAAATGGACCCAACGCACATTGCGACTCGTTGTGTTTACTGAGTTTGTCATATATTGTACGTTTGAACATGCGTTGTTATTCGCTCGCATTGTGAGGCTCCTTAAGGAACCGAGCAACAGCTCTCAGATAGCTCAGTGGTTTGTGTACACAAGTTTCAACCGTACGTTTCGGGTTCGATCCCTGGCTTAGGCTTGAGTTTGTCAAACATTGCACGATACTCAAATTAATTCGGGCATGAAAGGGTTAAAAGACTTAACCTAATACGATATTTAGTAAACTTTCGTTATGTCGACCATTTCGACATCACTATGTAGAATGTACGTGATGTAACTTGGCTAATATCGACATGGTACTTGCTTAATATCGACAGTACCTGATTCAGCTCGTTAAACTAAAAACCGTACATTTTACTGAAAACGATACAACAATCTAGCACTACTAGTGAAGCTCCCTTGCGAGCCAGAATTCGGGTGGTGAGAATAATCTCCCGAAGTCTGTTGTAGAAAGCACACACAAACAAAGCCTACACACAGTACGCAGGTGCAGCATTATATAAACCGTGAGTGATGAGTCATAGTTACGCCCGCCTCTTTTGATAGCCAACGTATGCAGTAGACAAAACATGCAACGAGTACAAAAACAATCAACTAACAATTTAATAATTCAATAAGACCCTAAATTGACCGCGAAAAGAACGTTAAAGAATTCGAACCGACACTTGAGAAAAATCTCTAAAATTTAAAAATAGCTAGATTCTGTTGTGACTGGAATGACTATCCAGCAAGAGAACAATTCGTCGATCATCGCGCATAGATGGCAGATAAACTATGAAATGCTCGAATCACTGCATAAACTAATCCCTGCCAATTCAACCAGATTTAGACGTGATCAGCTTGTACCTTTCGGAAACGCTTTTAAAGTTTGGCTCGTATTTTTTCTGAATCATGAACGTACCGCCGGTGCCGTATTTTATTTCTACCCCCTTTGTTTTTCTACCCCCCCCACCAATTATAAAGTATTGTATTTCTACCCCCCCCCCCCCATTTATAAAGGATTGTATTTCTACCCCCCTGGGATTTCTGCCCCCCCAGAAAGTATTGTATTTCTACCCCCCCCCCCACCCAAGAAAGTATTGTATTTCTACCCCCGTGGTATTTCTGCTCCACCACCAATGAGGTATTGTATTTCTACCCCCTAGCGATATGTACCTGCTTCGGTACCGGATGCACATAATAAAATAGCCAGCTGCCTTTCCAGTGTCTGGTTTAATGCGCACCACCAATGTCAGCACAATGAATTTGCTGCATAACCTTTGTCTGGTTTTCTTCCCCCGCTACAACTCTTGTATTATTGCGCTCATGTAAAATTTTACCATGTTCATCTTACGCGAAGGCACTGCATTTTTTCGGAATGAATTTTTCTGGGTTTTGTTTGGTATTTAGCTGGGTAGATGCCGCCTTTAATATACTCTTTAATGTCTATATACTCCTCAACATCCATATTGAACTGTAACATAGAAATATTGAAGCTGAAATTGCATGTAAAATATAATATTTTTGTTCACATAATTCAGTTTTACTGCAGCTAAATGATAACCCAACCGTCCGTTCGGGCTGTAATTAAATAAAACTATCCTAAGCTTCGAGGAACACTCAAAAATCTTATACAACACATTCCGCATAAATAGGGGTGTAGAAATACCACGGGGATATAAGTACGATACCTTGGGGGGTGTAGAAATATAATACGTTATTGGGGTGGAAATACAATATCTTAGGGGGTAGAAATACCACGGGGGTAGAAATACAATACGACACCTGCCTAAGTCAAATATTCACTCGGAGTTTTTGTGCGTATATATTACATTCAAATGTTGAATGATAGCAGCAAAATATTTTCCATGCCTACAGAATAGTAAACTGTCAGCTGCAATGTCAAGTCCTCCCACCCGTTCCCCGCGTATAGTGCCACGTTTTCTCCTCGAGTACTCGTGTGAAGTTTTTCTCTACGCCTAAACGCTAGAACCAAGCTTAAGCTTAGCCTGGGCCCATAATTGAACTTTACATTTTCATCTTATCCCATTCATGCCGGACCTAATTTGTGTATCGTGCAACGTTTGACAAACTCAAGACCTTCGCAAGGGATCGAACATGGAACGTACGGGTGAAACTTGTGTACGCAAACCAGTGAGCTATCTACGATCTGTTGTTCGGTTCCTTGGAGCCTCACAGCATGAACGAATAACAACTCACATTCAAACGTGCGACAAACTCAGTAAACACGACCACTCGCAATGTGAGTTAGGTCCATTTGAACCCAGCCGACATAACAGGCTTAAGGTACTCATATGAAACTGCCCCAACCCCGTGTGTTATAGGAAAAATCTTGACATGATCCTAATAAACTTGTAGCACAACGATCGTTGCATATTATATCCCGTGTATGACACTCATTGGCCACAGTTTGACATGCACAGACAGCTTATTCCAGCGCAGAATACATTAATCTATGCACAGATCCGCAGTGTCATTAGGCCAATTGCAAAAAGTTTAAAGATCGTTCATAACTTTTTAGCTGTTTTAATAATCCAATTTCTGAAATCTCATTCAGTGGTACAAATTTTTTTATACAAAGGCATAACTCGCACATAAAATATGGTCATTAACCCAATGACGCATGTTAGCTGTTAGTGTGGAAATTTGTTAACCCAATAAAAATATATTCGTGACACAGCTAATTTGTAGCTGCATAATTTAGTAAATATCCATGTGATTATTTACATATAAAAATGTAATGTAGGTATCATTGCTCGTTTTGACATTATTTTATATGCTGGAGTTTGGACGTGTCGATAATACGAAAATGACGGTATTTGGAAAGTTTACATATATACTGTACTATCCATTTTGAAGAAGATTTAGAAATGACCACTGCAAATTGCGGGCGTTAGAATTTAACTTAAGACTCTGAATTAGATTTCAAGTCAGAACTCTTACTAATAGGCAGGTAATTCGGGATTGTGTGTTAAGTGTTCTAAAGTCAGACCTGAATTTGAAATTAGTGAGTTAGACACAAATATAACTCAAGATCCTTGAGTTGCATCAAACTGACTCGTCCTAAAATAGTTTTCGAATTTAGAGTTCCTGAGTAAAATTTTTTGATTATCTCTGAGTTGAATTAACTCAGTCTAATTTCTAAGTATAATTACAAATCAAGCCTGAGTTAGGTGCTACTCAGCAATGTCAGTTAATCGAACTCATTCTGAAACGGTCCGATCCGGTTTCAGACGTCTGAAGTTATTCAAATCAGGCAAATTCGCAGTGTACGATTTTATATAAATGCTTGGATTTTTACTATATGTAGCAAAAACATAATATATGCATGTATATAAGGATATGTGTGATAGGTGTCGACGGTACGTCGGCTTGGGAGGGGTAGGCTGTCGGTGGGTGCCTTAGGAGGGGTACACACACCCCATTCCCTAACAAAATTTTTCTCAATTTAATCCCAATATGTGCTAATTTCTCGCCGATTTTTGCTAAAAAATTTTCACACGCCTTCGGCGCGTGGTTGGGAGAGGGCGTGTCTTAAGCTATGTGCAAAGCCTTCAAAGTGGGGAATAGCGCTTGTGGGAGGGGTCTGACCCTTAGAGGGTTACGCGCCTAGCGACACCTATGATATATAACATTTTACTACATGTAGTAAACTATATACTATATATATGTATATTATTTTATTTAAATATATACAAGGTAACAATGCTACGATGTAATATGTAAAATGCATATATATGCTTATTCATATGAAATTGTGGAACCAAGGTTTCAAAATTTAAGTTAATGTCCGCTAAGTGTTTCTAAATACGTTTTAATGCTAATACCTCTGTCACGCAACTTTTTTCAGAACTTTTACCTTTATAATAGCCACAAAAATATACTTACTTCCAAAATATTACCGGTGTTAAGGGTTTTATTTTATGCAGTAAGGTATCAGTACAAAAATGACAGTGATTCGACATTACCTGTGAGTTACAAGGGTTTTAAATATATCAATGAAATGCGGTAAAATATTTTTATTTTTACGAAACTCTGTATATATCATACATGCTCAAGGTCCGAGGTTCCAGTCTTTAAGCCTTAGTGTCAGCCTAAGCTAAGGTCCCTATATGAGCCATGTACTAAGCCTAAGTCGGGAGGCTGCCGCCCCCCAACCCCCGTCCTAAGCTGTTCTTTTTTCTACCGTTATGACGTCGTGCTCCTAAAGGTGACATGCGCCAAACTTGTTATACTTTTTAGAAATTTTGTGGATAAAACAAAATTTATTTACATTTTGGGTGAATACCTATGCCTGATGTCGGCATTCAAAAATTTCTACACTTCAAAGTATTCCATGTCAGTTTATCGTTTTTGATAATGACCAAACCTGTATCACAGGTATAGCATCGTAGAATTGTTACCTTGTATTACTCTTTTTACAAGGTCACGCGGTACGTTCGGCTCTTAAGAACACTTTTTAGGACAAACAAACAAAACAGGTAACGTATAGCACAGTATTCTGGCGAAGGCAACAACAACCGAGCTTTCATTGGCTCGGCTGTATATACATATATAGTATATTTGGCAGTATGTGTGTAACAGGACCGATCCGGCCTGTTACGCTTGCTCTTATTTCTGTCTAGGTCCCTTGGATCCACCATGTTATTTCTTGCTTGTATGTAGGCTTACGTGAAAATGTGGTTTTTAATCGACTTTTGTGTTGTTATGTTCTGTACGTTACTTCTCCGTTATTTGCTATGCTGTCTCTATGCGTGGGCATCTATATAACTGCTTTTTGCATTGCCATGTTTTGGCCGATGTTCGTATTTGTGGTTATACATATAACAGGCTCTGTCTAGGTCCTTTGTCTACTCGAATACACGGGACTGCTTGCAAACCACACGGTCAGACTAATCGACTCGATACGTTATCCGCGCAGCCCTAATCCCATAGCGCCATAGGCTTATCTTGCTTGTACACATCCTTGCGTGAAAATGTGAGTTTTAATCGCCTTTTATGTTATTGTAGCGAAGCAACTCCTAATAACTTTTTCACCAAGAACCCGTACGATGTGTAATGTAGCACTCAGGACCTAGGACTCAACTCGCTACACAAGCTTAGTATAAACCTCCAAGAAATATCAAGGACACGGGACTCTCTGACCGAAATCAATCACGGCTTAACTAACTAAGTCAATCTTAAACACAGAAAGCTAGGACACACACTCACTAAAATTTCTTTTATTATGCCACAAGTATTTTACTATGGTCAAGACTAAACAACAATTGAAACGGTGAGAGCGACCGCAGGGTCTGACAGTACTGCAGGGCAGCCACAGTTAAACTTCTCACAAATCAAGGAAGGGAATAAGCGTCCTCCCAACAAAATCTACCTTATAATATAAGAAGGGAATGATTCGTCCTTCCTCACACAATAACTTTTAATGCTAGTGCAAAACAATTGAAGAGCTACTTACCAGCTACGGTTTCTTCGGAGATTAACTCGCCGAGTAAACCGTGCAACTGGCTTATATGCACAGGAATCCTAGACTACATCAATTCTAGGAAAATGTTTAACTGTCTCAAAAACGAACTGAAATACCACTATACTCAGCGGTTCGGGTTTTGTTAACCTATTACCAATATTTAAATGAAACATAGAAATTTAAGCAAAAACCTTCTAATTCTTAGAAAATGCCAGCCACCTATAATATTTAAAAAATAATATATTAATATAAACATTAAAAGATCATCATCATCTTTTCCAAAAACAAAAAAAAAGATCATCATCATCTTTTCCAAAAACAAAAAAAATAAAAAAATTAAAAAAATGAAATAAAATAAAAAAATCGGTAAACTAACACGCTAACACTCTCAAAATTGAATTCGCCAGATGTCAGCTCAATCGACTGCGAAATATATTTTTATTATTCAAATTTGAAATGACTGGACGTAAGTGACTAGACTGCACAAGCCACGAGCGAAACTTGATAATCAGGTCATAAGCTGGTTACCCGGTTTTATCTTTACAAACTAGATGTGTACTCAACGCGTCATCTAGATAGAATTTGAAACCTCTTGGTGAGCAGAAATTCTGAAAAGCCATTTGTAAACATTGTCTAACTGTTTATTTGTTTTTTTTATGTGAGTCGCTATGGGAGACGAAATTCCAACTACCGCCTATGTCCATAGTTAGCTCTGTTAGTGATACCAAATTAGTCTTGGTTTTGGCTGGTAGTTATGTATTTTTTAATTCACTGCTATTCTATGGTAGTTAGGAATTCCCGCTAAAGTACCAAGATACCGGGATTACCCAATGTAATACGCACCTCAAATTCATAAAAGCACCAGTCTCAGTGTAGGTTTACGGTGACTCCAATATAAACGACAAATTGTGAAATTTGAACGTACAAATGTGGTCTTTAGGTCAATACTGAACACGTTGGAATTAAACAGAACAAACTGAATATGCGCAAATTTAATTACGTTAACAGCTAAAACAGCGCTTGAATATAAAAACATTAGGTTATATGCCGACGCTCACAAGTGGTTCTTAAGTTACTTTATTTCATCCCTAGAACGAGTCTGATATGGCAAAAGAAACATGCGGACTGCCAATTATTTGATAGTTCGGCCATTATCAAAGCAAGCAAATCCGTAGCACCAGATAAGCATTTTATAGCAGAATTCCGAGAAAGAATAAAATTTATTTTTCCGCAAGTCCCGAGATTAGTATTAAGACATACTTTACAGAAAACTAGAAATTTCAGTGAAATAATATCTTTCCTTTCAATATATAGATTTTCTAAATTTTATACACTAGCCTAGTTCTCCGAAACCCTATTTTGATACCACGATAAGGTCCCAAATAAGGAGTGCTGCTTCATTTCGCTTGGAATAATCGGGTCCAATGCAGATATAAATTTACTATTTTTATCTAGTTTCCTAAACGCACGGTAAAACTACCATTAAATGTGATTAAAGCTTAATCAATGAAGTTTCATCAACATACCAAATGCTCAGGACCTTTTCCAAGATTTACTTCAAGATTTACATTCCATCGTACATTGTAAAAATGCTATTTATTAACGTGGTATAGTTATTGAATAAACAAATAAATAAATCAATATATTTTGTCTTCGACGCGACGGTTAACATATGCCTTGAAATCCCGCAGTATATAGGCTTTTACTACTAAACTCCGCGGAAGAACAGTTTCGTTCAGCGTAACCACTTCGTATACTGAAAGGGTCCAGCTACACATATAATTATTTTACTCTGGTAAGGAGATGCCTATTATTTTAATCACCTCCCCTAAATTCTACGAACTTATTAAAGAATTCAACCAATAATTACCCCACATAAATTACGTCTCTTAGTGTAAATTTTCAAAAAAAAAATACTGGTATTTACACGCTAGAGCTGTATTTGACCTATTATCACACCCTAGCTTGTTTCCATGTTTGATCTTTCGATTTGGGTTATCAAATAAAACGCCCAATATAAGGCTGAAACTTTTCGTAGGGCTAGAAACAGTTGCTAAATACAATTAAGGCATGGATAATACACAGATATACAGTTTTAGGAAACGCAGTTCACTTTATATATTTACTGCTAAGATCGACCTTATATACTGACTGTTAGACACCATTCAGTTTCGAGCTTCGCATTTAAATTATGTTTTCCTTACGGGTCTAAAGAAATACTAATTCCTAAAGTTTGCATACAAAACAAAAAGGGCATAAAGTAGAGACCATGAGTCCAAGGAAGGGTACACAACAATGTATATACTTTATTTTAGTAGACGGGTCTGCAAACATGTCAATCAAAAACGCTTAAGTGTTGGAATCTGTTAAGCAAAACATTCCATGGAGCTTAGCGATCGGCTTAAATTGTTAAGCGAAATTAAACATCATCAAAGAATACCGCCACGTAAAATTTTTGGGCCTTTGTATTGGACCGAAATCAACATTATGTAATAACAATTGCTATTTTTTCTCTTGAATTGTAACAACACCCGGTAACCTTCACAGAGCAGCTCAATAATTCATACGAAATTAAACGTTTTCAACTTTGTTTTGTCTATTTACTACAACATAAATATAAATTCGCGCTCCATAGCGTCAAGTAGAAGCAATTAAACCAGCTGAGGGGATGGACACTGACGTCCGTGAAAGGGTATAGTTTTAGACCATGACATAGTTGAAAAACCCTTTACCTTTCCACACCATACCTCAAATAAATCTTTTTAACGCGTAATATGTGTGAAAATTTTAGACAAAAACATAGCTATTCGCATATTGAGCAAGCTAACTATAACTGACTAGGAATTCAGATAGAAGAACTACATAGTTTTTGCTAAAAAATACATCTCTAGCAAAAATGCAAGAATACCAGTCGCATGCTTTTCAGTTCTCTAAAAACAATTATATTATACTTACTGTGTTGTGCAATAAAACGCGCCTCATTCTACACCATTTCTTCAAAGCACACACAAAAAAATTTCCAGACGATATCGGCGTCGCCTGACATTTGTTTGAACATAGCAAGATTCTTGAACAAGAAAATTTAGAACTTCGTGAAACGGGGCTAGAATATATAAATAATTCAATAAATTTCACAAAACATGAAAATGTTGGCTCAGCGCAAAGCCCTGGCGCCTATGTAACTTTATAATAAATAACTTTATAATAAATAAACAGTCTAAAATGACACAAAAACGAATATAAGACACAAAGGCAATCTATCACCACTGTTTGATGACATATGTTTAGCTTAATAACTACTATTTGTACACGATTCGTTACAGAGGCGATGCCACAACATACTGTATAGCCACCAGTAAGATTTCTTTTACCTACCTGATACTTCACCAGGCTATTTAAAGCGAATAAGCATTGGAACAAGTATGCTCGCACTTAGTTTGTTCATTATGATAGACTGAAATATTTCTATCTAAAGAAAACTAATGGATAACACCAAATTCATAACACTTACTGGCAGATTTCAGTTATTCTGGCAGATTTCACTAAGGTTTGAGCCTAATATAAAATGTAGTAGGTGCAGTTTTTAATTTCCTATTGTTCATAAAAATACGTTGTTGCAAAGAAACAACTAACGCAGTGCGATTAATACTGTTATCTTAGAACTGTTATAAAAGCGGATGCTCAATAAAAACCACAATAGTTATGGTATAATACTTACTTCGAACGGATTTTCTGTGGTTACCAGAGGCCAATATTCGCCAAAATTATTGCCGATAAGTCACAGAGTAAATAACGCAGTTCAAAATAGAGTAAGCTTCCGAGATACGGTAAGGCCAACACTTTTTCTCTTTAATCGGATTTGCCGCAATTATATCCAAGACACAAAGAACAGTATTAGCCAAAAATCCAGACTGATTAGAATGTCGATAACACAGAAACACGAAGCTGTGATGATACGTATTGGAAACTGAAATTCAATCTTATAATAATAAAATATGTGAAATCTTATGCAAATATTCTCCGAAAATGTAGCTAAGCCTGTTTACAACAGGGAATTTAAACTCAGAAAGCCATACCAAAACACTGCAGATTATAGGGAACTTCTCAAAACCATCATATGTGGGCTAAACTCTTTATTTTATTATTATTTTTTAAGTAGCATTAGGCAAACGTGTTTACTATAACTTATTGGCATGATAACCTCGTTTCATTATGTTCCGTCTTTTATTTCTCCGTTATTTGCTATGCTCTCTCTCTGTGCATATACGTAACCTCTCTTTCTGTTGCCACACTTTGTCCGATGTTCCTATTTGTGGGTATACACTTATATATGTAACTACGAATGCGTTAAGCTCAGGGATTGAGTTAGGCAGAAAAGTGGGATTGACTGTAGAAAAAATTATAGGCTTTTATGGACTTCGACCAGAACGAAACTTTTATTGCTACACTTCATAGAGGTAAGATTACGACCGTCCGGGATTAGGAGTTCTTTTGGCCATTCACCAAGAGATGAACGGCAATGACGCTTAGATTAGTCTGGGAGTAACCAAATGAGGAAATATCACATTTACGCGGAATGACATTAGCCTAGCTAACCTATTTCCCACTGGTTAAGCTATTAGAAAAAACAATGTAAAAAACAACATACTTGAACAACATTCCATAATCGAATTATGCTAAGCTATGTTGTCGGTGTTCCTTGGTCGTGCTCAGGACTAGGACAGGTTGTCCAGTGTTATCCCAATCTTAACAGCTAGGTTCGATATTCTTACGCATCTCACCGTATCACATCTTGACCGCATCTCCTTCTGTCCGAATCCTTTAATGTGGCGTTTAAGTTATGAAACGCCCGCCATGTGGAATATTTGTCCACATGGCATGACCATATTATGGTGCATGGTACTCGGAAAGATATACATTTTGGCGCAAGCAATGGTGTCGCTGACACCATGTATATTACACTATGGTGTCTTCGACACTCTATGTTGAATAGCTCTTTAAAAAAAGGCGGGAAAACTAGCTAAGTGAAATTTGAATTGATTTACGCTAATTGATTGTATCCCATAAACCATTCCGGTTATACCTTTGCATAGGAAGTGCATGGACAAAAATTTCACTGTATAAACTCCATACAACGGAAAAATATCAAGACATCGTCTTAAAGGACTTTGATCACCACTAACTAGAAGTCTATGGTGTCCATGACACCATGCATAAATGCTGATGGTGTCTGGAACATCATATAGAATTGTTTAGGATATAGTTTTGGTGTTCTATACACTATATTGTTAACGGTGTTAGGCAGGCTGTACGTAGACAAAACTTCCACATGGTGGGCAACTTATAACGTGAACACGCATAAAGTAATAAAGACAAATTTAGGCAGAATCGTTTAAAATAACTAGTGTCATCGTGTTTGCAACTCTTTACGACTTCAGTAGAGTACTCTATATCGACGCCTTAAGTGTCTTCATCGCTTAGCTACATCTGCAACTAAGTGGCACCGTTAAATCTTATGCAATTCCTTGTTCCGTGCGAAACGCACCACAAATGTTTATTTTCACTCTTTAATATCCATAAATCCTTTGATCTCTAGCCCACATATCAAGGATTCGAACGAGTCTGAGCGGGTCTTGGTTCGCCCAGTCGTTGAGCCGCTATAAGAGTCACCTCTCCATTTCGTGTTCATAAATGTTACGTACAGAAATTGGCATACACTTTTCTCATTTTGCAAAATCTCATCATTTTCCACACTAACCCTAAATACCTGCGTGCGTCACCTCATTCAATTAGCTATTTTCGGCGAACTGAACGGTATGCGGCGGGTCTTTATCTGAACATCCGCTGGACGCTGGCAACACGCTAAAGGGCGCTCCAAAATAGCACGAGTCCATTAATGGACAGAAAATACAAAAATTTTAGGTTTGACTCAAAAATTGGCAAACCATATCATTGTATTGAGGTCGTCGAGACCTCTCTAAATATACAGCCGGCGGGTCTCTGTTTGGTTTTCCGTTGGCCTAGGACAACCGATAACGGAGCCCCATCTTTAGCAAAACTCTTTCTGTATTCGTCATTTTAGCACTTTTGCATTTTTACGTGTGAGTCAGGGGTGTTACCTTTCATCTGAACCGCCTTCTCATGACAAGTCTAACAATCGCCTATGGGCATCGATCTGCCCAGCTTTTAGCAGGAGGGCCTGTTAAAGCTTCCTTAATATACACATAGATTAAGTCGGGTGGGTCAGGTCCCAATACTGCGTCAACCCCCTTGTGCATGGCATCGATCGAACCCGTTCTTCGCCTGGGACCGAATTTAACCTCAGCCCATCAAGATTCCCTCGAGAACCCTTTGCACCCAGACCCTGCTCATGCCACGCTTTCCTTTCTATGTCTCTCTCCTCGTCATTTTGGTCGTTGTCTTTGCCTGTATCTGTTCACTTTTCTTTTTTTCGTTGCTCTTATTCTGTGGTGACCTTGTGGTCGATCTTTATTCTTCTCTTCGTCTTTCTTTCTTCTTTTTTGTTTCTATTTGTCTGTCCTTTCTCGCTGTTGCTATTTTCTCTTTTAATTAAACTTATTAATTAACTATTAATGTTAATAATAAAGATCTATGTAGTACAGACACTCATAGAGTTTAAAACTGAATTGACCGGAAGGTGGATTGCGAGAACGCGGCCACGTTTAGAGCCCGGCGGTGGCCCCACAGGTCTCGACAAGGGGTTCCCTCAGGCCTAGGCTTCCTAAGGATCGGTCCATTACTTGGCCCCTCCCCGGGTTCCGCACCGTCGGCCGCCCCCTCCCGCATCATTTGAAAGGCGGCTTTCGACTAGGGATTCAATATAGCTTTTCAAACATCCAGACAGACTTCTATGGATCCATCCATGGGAGTATGTATATGTTGCGAACCTCTATCAAAGATACCTAAGACAAAAGAAATCGCCGTCAAACAGATAGGTAATCTTGCAATGTTTGCACGTTCACCTGCGGGAAGTACTGGAGTCTAGTAGACGAATGGAGGTTGGGGTTTAAAACGAGCGAGGGTATATCATATATATCTTAATATTTAATTCTAAATTAATCATTGAATTTTCATAATTTTGTTGATAACTTAGCTGTTGCTATTGTTTTGATATTAGGACGTCTGGCTTTCAGACGTAAACATAGGATTAGGATCTCAATAACAACGTGCGAAATTTCGACCTTCGCCCCAGATTGACAGATGTTTTCCCACTGTCTGTCCCTCTTCCTAAGAGGACCACCGGTAACCGGTAAATTTCAAAGTTGTCAAACTTTTCCGATTGAAAATCGAAAAGGAAAAATTGAAAATGAGTGGCGACGGAAGATCATCTCCGATTGGATGGCGATAAAATTTAGATGCCACAACATGAACGAAAATTTCGAGGTAAGGACCAACGCGCCAAATTGTTGAATCTGTTTTACTTCGGCACTACGGAGTTCGGTCGACTTTACTGACCTGCTCTGTGGATATAACAGCTAGTATTCTTGTTTTCGTTTTTCGTGCGAAGATTTGGCGATTGGACTGTCTTCAGAGGAATCCACGTTGGCATCCAGTGCCACGTAAAGGGATTCAGCTGGTGCTACCCGCAGGGATCAAAGCTCTAAGTATGGATGGGGCGTTAAGCTGGAATGAAGGTGTTTAATTTCTTCAAGGTTCGGTGTAGGTAAGTAGGTCAACGTGTAGGTTTCTGCCCTAAAATTGGTAAGCTTGAAAGTAGCCAGGAACAGTCCCTCGAGTTTATTTTTCCGTTGGGCAATTCCTATTCGTTCTGGGATTGCTACGCTCATTGTTGTCTGGAATTACTGAAGTTTAGTCGAGAAATTTTTTGCGAATTTTGAGTAGGAAAAATTTGGGTCGAAATTTTTCTGGTTCTCCGTGATCACAGGCAAAACACAAATGAAATTATTTGGATGCTATTGATCCAATTTTTATGCTTATTGAGCTGAATTAGGATTCTAGAGAACTTTTCCCGGAGCTGATCACGGTTACAAATTTTATGAAAAATGAAGTGTCCTGCGGAAACTCGTTTAGGTTATCCGGAAATGGAACGATTTTACTAAATATTTGTAATGTTAGTTGAGTATTTGGCGCTCAGATAGCGTTTGGGTTCGAACGGATGGTCTTAGTAGGCTATTTGGTGCATGGGCCTTTACCATGCTCCAGTGCGTGAGTGCGGAAATATTGTTAAGATGAGTTATGAAAATTAGGGGATCAAAGCCCGGCTGTTGAGCCGAGGGACGGCTCTGGGCCAGGACCACCGCGAAAATTTCTAGGACCGAGTAAGCCTGAGTGTAACAGAATCGTGCATTAATCGTAGTGCTTGCTGGTTTTATGTGGCACTGTTTAATTTAAATGTTAGTTTCGAAATGTTCTTAATTTCGTATGGTAAGTCGCACTTATACCATTGATCTCAGGCATTAATTTGGTAATGTTTTGTCGTGCCTAGTGTCGTAAAGTTCAAATTTTCGAAAATGATTTCCATACTTATAAGCTTGACTTATTTTAAATAAAACAACTAATAGTAAGACCGACCAGACAGCAAACTCGGTATGTTACCCCTTTTCTCATATAGTGGGTCTATACAGTACTGTAATAAATATGTTCTATATTGCATCGGGAAAATTAGTGAAAACTTTTAGGAATCGCTGCCAGATTCGCGATTTCAAAATGCACTCACGGTAAACATGTGACCGTAGTAGTTCCTAAATGCAATAAATGCAAGCTAGAATGTCTCCCCAGGGTAACACTGAGCCTTTAATGCATGAGTGAACTTAACCTGCGTCGCCTACCATCCTAGTTTGAAATCAGCGATTGGCAATTGCTTGTTCGGTGTACAGGCAATCTGTAAAATTCAGTGAGAACAGAAATAATGGTTTTTGGTTAACCGTTCCAAAACGTTAACGAACAACAAATTGCCCGTTTGATGATTACTTCAAAAATGTTAGCGAACATCTTACTAGCCGTTTAGAGTTTAAAGTTCTGAATATGTGATTTTGTTTGTGAACGTAAACGCGCTACTTTTAAGTTTCATAATTTGGTTCGCGAACAAAATATTGCAATGCATATAGATATATGCATTACTTTCGCTCACGCCATATCCATTATAACAAAAGTGCAAATTTTGGCAATGGCTATTTTGACTCAGCTGGGATACCATTATATAAACATGGAACGGTCATATATAATGTTCGCGAACACTTGTATTTAAATCAATTTAAAATACTTATATAAAAGTGTTCGCGAACAACAAAATTCGTCTGTGCGATCATAACAAAAATTAATAAGTAAATAAATAATTATAAAAATGTTATTCATAATAAACATATGTAGTGTTTCTATACATAGTCGCTATATATGTTGTTTATAATATATAGAAAATAGAAATAGTAAAGACTATTTAATACAAGAACATACATGCTCATATTGGTTATTGGTTACCCTCCCACACTTCCCGATGTCCGAACCTCCCTGACGCATCCAAAGGTCCGGCACCCGTTTGAGGCGCCTCCTCCCCCGAGGGACCGACAACGTTCTAATAGGTCACCCTACCCCATAGATGTTCCATTGGCACCGAACGCGCAACCACCCCTCCATTTCTCCTTTTTCCGGCGACACCTCCTGACCCGCCTGAGAGGGCGCGGAGCCCCAGTCCCTTCGTTGGATTTCGGATCTCGGTTCATGCATGAGAAATAGTTAAGAACACATTGGACTTAAAAATATTAAACTAATCCGACCCGGCGATAATAAGCCCGATCATATAAGAAATAATTATTAAATGCCCGTAAAAAGGCTTTTGTCGGTTCCGTGCTAATGGCGGATCCAGAAATTTGTGACATGAGGGGGCGGTTTTTGCAATTTTTTTCGACTACTATTTATGTACAAATTTGTTACATACATGCTCACAGGAGAGGAAGAGGTGACAACCCCCCATTCGCGCGAAGCGCCGATTCCTCTTCCCACCCAATTTTTAGTTTGTTTGAACATATTCCACATTTATTTCGTATATATGACTGTGCCCAACTCCGCCCCAGTGCTGTGTCTTACGGTATACTCTGCCTGTATTTTATACAACACTGCCCGACGAATATACAGCGTTCACGTCACTCCAATGGCAGCACTACACCGGGATGCCGAAACAAACCATCGTAGTTGGAGTAAAAATGGAAGAGCTTTATATAACACTACCTAACCAGACCCGACACCCGCCGAATTTCAAGCGGCCCTGACCATTACATGACCATACCTAAGTGCAGTCCCTAGCGCATTGTCACTTATTGTTTAGCAAGTTACGTTATTGTACTTATAAAACTATAGTACTCCTTCCCAGGCTGTACGAGTAATAATTTATTTTTGATCTGTTTGCATTATGGTACCACCACTTTAATATTCGAAAGGATAATGGTATATTCGAGCAACGTATTTCGACTTTTCTTACATTTTTGTTTTTGGCGAGTGATTGTGTTTATTGTAAACATCACAGTATTTTGCTTTTATATATGTGATCCAGAAATTTCTACGGGGTGTAAATAATTTTCTAGGCAGGGGCGCACATAAACTTAACTGCCGCACGCAAAAGTATTTCTCATCTTGCTATGGTCCTTCAGGAGGGTACGAACCGTGACACTAAAGAGGGCGTACCCCCAATTTCCCGCGTAGCTACCCACCTGATACGGTATATAAGGATCTATGCGTGCGTATCAATAGATTAGCGGTTGATGTATTTAAAATATTTTATATATTCATACAACATATATACGTCATAGGGAATTTATATAGTGGCGCTAAACGTCGGGTTGCCTTGCTGATTCGCGCTTTCGTCTGGAATACTCAACAGTGAATCGTATATGTCGGAATATGCAATTCAGTATTTATTTGATGTACGCATATATAACCTATTTTCCAGTCTTTCCCCTTTTGAATTGAAAAGCATATTGTGTATACATTGGAGCACCTCTTAGAATTAAAGCGTGTGGCTATATTAATATCTAACAAAATTTCGACGAGAAGAATTCTGTGCACTTGCGTAGGTTGAAACTTAATTATGTAAAGCGACGAATTTGGTATTTGTCGACAAATGTTAACTTTTCTCGCGCATCAATGTCGACCACCTTCTTTTGCACATAAAATCCAATAAGAACGAAATGTTCTGGTCGCCCCACCCATTTTTTTCAGATAAACTTAAGTTCATGTCAGTAGCGTGAAAAGTGATGAAATATTTTGGTTCTTTTCCATTAGCCCCCCTGCCCGCATTTGCTCAAAAAGGATCAGATTCTGAAAATTTTAGTATTTTTGTGATCCTCGAGGCCTCCCATGATTATTTAGACCAAAAATTGAATTTTTAAAATTTTAGATTTTTTCGGGTACCAGGGTTCCCCCTTGGGAACCCAAAATTTTTTTCTTAAAAGCTAGATTTTTACCCACCATTCGACGTGGATTGACGAGCTGAGTGTAATGGTGTTATTTATTAACGGAATCTGATAAAAGCATCCTAAGTTATGGCCAAAAACTGTTCAATAGCTGAGCCTCTCAGCCTCCGATATTTTTGGCCATAACTTAGGATGCGGTTACTGGATCCCGCTAATAATATCATCATTCGATTCAGCTCGTCAAGCCGCGTGGAATGATGGGTAAAAATCTGATTTTTAAGAAAAAATTTTTGGATTCGCAAGGGGGAACCTTGGGACCCGAAAAAAACTAAAATTTTAAAAATTCGATTTTTGGTCTGAATGATCAGGGGAGGCCTCGAGGATCACAAAAATACCAAAATTTCCAGAATCTGATGATTTTTGGGCAAATGGGGCTGGGGGATAATGGAAAAGAACCATATTTTTACGCATAATAAAATATAGTGTTTAATATTAGTTCTGGATACTTAATTTTGACAGATTATTTTTGATCCTGTCGCTGAAAGTAAAATTTTTTTGAATCCGTCACTTTGGGCGCCTATTTTATGGTAAGCTGCAAAGCAGCTAACGGAGTTTTCGTTAACGCCACATAATTGTGCAAATAATATTTTTCGTGTGTGCTCCGCATAACTCTTCGCTAGATGGATAGATTTTCGCAAATTTTTATTCGACGCGTGAGAGGCTGTAACTGCGCACCAGGCTTTGTGTTTGCGCTGTTCCAAAAAATTTCTAGCCAAATTATCAGAAAGCTGACTCTAAATAAGAAATTTTGATTTTGGTCATTTGGGGTCCTCCAGCATTTTAGGTTTTATCTCGAGCCTTTGGATCGAAAAAAGTCCGCGAATCCTCTCACCAAGACCTATCTATAACTTTGCTCATGTGCCGCCAGTTTTTCATCAGGACGCAGGTTTTGACCTGTGAGCGAACAAAAATTACAAAAATGACATTTTCAAAGTTATTACAAAAATGTGACATTTGCAAAGACTTGACAGCTTCTTTGGGTGTTGGTGTGAATCATGGGGCTTTATAGAGTATTTAATTTGTTAAACACAGGTTCGCGAACACATTTTAGTTATGATACGCGTTCGCGAACATTAAACGCGTGGTTAATTTTTTTAGTATTCACGCAGTGTTAGCACAATTTAGTTACGGAACACACGTTCGCCAACATTAAACACACAGTTAACATACTTTTTAGTATTCACACAGTGTTACAACATATATGTGTGTTCGCGAACAGCTTGATCTCAAAAGTACTTTATGTTCGCGAACATTTTTTGCATAAGAAAGGTCGGTCTGTTCGCAACAACAATTGTAGGATAGCATACATCATAGAACTGTTCGCGAACCGGTCAGACTATTAAGAATATCAAGAATTGTGTTAGAATAACAAAAAATTTCAAAATACAAGTAGCCCAATTTAACGTTTCGGAACGCAGTAATGGTGAAAGTGTAACAAGGTGCATTGTGTTAGCTAACGTAACTTGAACCTTTTTGTAATTAGATACGAAACGTTCGCAGAACGGAAAAGTTTGGAAATAGCGTTAGGCTATTGTAACTATTAGTTTGTTCTCTAACAACAGTTTGTACATGATGTCAAAAGAGAATGGTAGGCGGCGCGGCTTAAGTTTACTCATGCATAAGTTAGAGCGTCGATCACGTCCCCACCTTCGAACCATGAATGTATTTGGAAGAAATCCGAGCAATTTAGGCACAGGATGAAAGCGTCATCGCTCCGTTAAGTCAAAACAAAATATTTTACAAACGTCCCTGAAGAGCACTATAATTTTTTACTAAAATATCCAAGGCATATCTTTGTACTAGATACAAATCGAGAGTGCATAGTTCGGTTTATCTACTTTGCTCATTGTATCGACTTTTGTCGGACAGACACAAATTTCTTAGGACATTATAATTTTCCAGGGTCGCTCAATTCTATAGGATCGTCTCCCCTCGTTTAAAACATAGACTTTTTTCCAACATTGGCTTTCGTAGTATTACTAAAATTTCTTCGGATTATTAAGGCCTATCTGGCTTAGGAGTACTTAAAAGCAATAAAAGTATTGAGAGCAGTAGGATTTAGCCATACAGACGAACCGGAATATTGGACTGCGACGGTACAATCATGGGGCATCAACAGGCTGCAGGAATACGATATTAAGCATCATAAGCTTGTAACCGCCGCTATAGGTTTAAGCAAAATTATTATAGGTTAGGCAATAATTATTATAGGTTTACTATAGGTTAAAGCATCATTAGGTAAATCCGTGCCTTATTATTAAAAAGTAGGACACGGCAGTACGGGCTGGAAAGCTAGAAGAATTACTTCTTGTGCAAACTATAGATCAGCGTTCCCAGTATCGCAAATACAATTATATACCGCTCGACATAAATTTATGAGCAGGTAATAAAACTGAATATAAACTCGGGGAGTCTTACACTTAAGATTGGAAGACGCAATGACACAAAACATTAATAGGGACAAGGGCAGGCTAAATTGAAGGATCTAACTCGTGCCCCATTGGAAATTAACTCGGTTTTGAGAAAATTTTGTTTTCAGGTCCGACGGGAGCAAAACCCTCAAATATTTTCAAAGCAACTTTTTGGATTTTGATATATTTTGGCATTATGACCCGTTAGATCTGCCACATTTTCAGCTTTCATCGGTTCATACATATATTCGGCTTTGGGCGTAGATTCATGTTTCTCTGTTTCTCTCTGTCATCATAGGCATTTTGCTCGCACGATGACAGGAGCGCTCGCTCACGTTTAAACCTCTAACGCGCTCGTGAAATATCAAAAATACGAGGGTTCAAGATCACCGTAAGCAGTGAAAAATTGTATTGTAGAAATACACATACGAGCAACAACAACACTGCAGCAAAGGGAACAGAAATTAGGAGAAAATCGCGGAATAGATTGCGGTCTGAATTTTCAGGCCCTACTTGCCGGTCCATCAAAATTCACGATCCGTAAGGTGTCATAGGCAAGTTAGGAATTGATAACGTAGACGTCAGAATGAGTAGAAGCGGATAGAATTTATATGGAAAATGAAATTTAGCCCCGATTTTGTGGTAGACCTGAGCTCGGTATAGAAGTTGCAGGCATGACCCTGGATTTTTGGTATAGATTAGGAACTACCGTACCCGAAATGTTAATTAGAATTCATCACAACACAAAATTCGCTCGTGTAGGACGGTTTGAAAATGACGTAACTCTCTCCATGAAAATATGCATTTCCGGTCAAATTTGGGAGCGCATATTTAGCGTAATCTATGTCGGAGGAATGCCCCTGTGGGCTTTACGGATAGCCAAAAGTCGAGCTATCCCAGGAGGTAATTACTTTCGGGAAACTGCTTGTGAGCATTAGGAAATATGCTCATAGACTTCACCCAAAATGTCTCCATAGGACACGCATTTTTGAGCCAACTTTAGGCCGTTGTGCTCATAGCATTTATGACCGGAGTTGATATCCTCCAAGGTTTCTGGATACGTAGATAATGGATCTCTGTCATCATTATATAAGTTCGGTTAACTATGGAGGATCATAGAAAAATAAACGAACAAAGTTGGAACAAAAACGTCCATCCAGGAGAGATTTCAGCTAACTTTAATTTAATATAGCAGTAGCAGTATTGCTCAGATGGATGCTCCGGGGTATTGGACAAAATATAAAGGCTACACTTTTGTAACAATTTATTTAAATGGGTCGGGGATCGGGACCATCAAGTATAGGGACGGGCTAGGAGACACAAGTTCGCCTTCACCGGATAGGGATTTGAATCCTGTTTACATTATCATAGCGGTGCTGTGTTGGTAGGATGGATGGCCCAAAGGGCATTCGGTAAAGTATGATAGCTAAGCTTTCGTTGGAAATTATTGGAATTGGTTGAATATCGGAACCTATCACCAATTGGCACGTCCAAAGTGATGCAATTTCGCCCCTACCCCACCGTAGGTCGTAAACTTCGGCGTGTCTAGTGACACAAATGTGCATAAAACAGTAGTAGCCCGGAAGCTACTTCGGACCTACGCGAAAGTGTAAACTTCCTGCTATCGAGAAGATTCATAATACCGAAGTAGAAACCCAAATTGAGTAGCGAATTAGCGGTATGGAATGGGACGAATAATGGTACTTGAGGTACGCGTTGAAGTAACCTACATGGACACCGTAGGAATATCGTTTTCTAGTAACAAACTGCTTTTCAAATCACAGTATAATCTAGATCTAACGATTACACAATACTGTAAACGCTGATTCGGATCTGGTAGAATGCCCTTTTTTAGTTTTAACACATCTTGTTTGATATTCTGGCTCTGAACCTGCTTAATAATTGAACTGTGCCTTACTATAGACGCAGATTTTTTCGACCATAGATTTTGAGGAATACGTCAATCACCGGCACTTACGATGACACCGAGATTTTATGAGCTCTATATACACGTACAAGGACAAGGCCCGTAATCTACTTTGGGATGCCCACAGGCCACCCAAAGATTGGTATTGTTGTAATCTTGACAGTTGTGATGTTGATTGCGGTTAAATATGCTCTCCTTCTACTTCGATATAAGTATCTCGAGGCATTTTAACTTTACACAAATTACTAGTCACGTGAAGTTATGGTAGTCACCGTCAGTATAGTTATTTAACGAACCTAGCTCCTCCAGCGCAGGGGACATTGAATACCGATAGCTGGGAAATGCTCCCAGCCACAAAAAAACTGCGAAGCGAATGCTTAGAGAGATCGAGATGCTTTCATTAACATTTAAATATTTCTTAGATAGCATCAGATTACTCGTTGACGCAATGTTAGATTTACTCAGGTGATGCACTGCACGCTGCGGTGGTAATCGTGCTCAGTTGAATCATGAAAACAACGTCTTCAAGTAGGAAAGTTTGGGCTGATTAGGAATCGAGTTTCAAGGGGCCGGGTAGTTTCTAGCTGTTCTCTAAACCTTTAATATAATATTTACTAGGTACAAGCGTGATCCAACTCAATGAAACGTTTGTTAGGCTCTGTCGACCAGTTGTAGGAATGAACTGGCCGAAAAACCGTAGGGCCGAGGCTTAGCCTCAGAGACAAAAATACGCGGGTCGGTATCCACGTGAAATGGCGTAACGCGCGAAACAAGGACTGAGCTAGTAATCCAAATCGTAAGGTGATCAGTTGTCAGAATCTGAAATTTAATAGGTTTGACTTAAGTCTCATGAAATGGTTACGTGCTCGGCTTAGGTGACGGTAGTATTAGGCTGAGCGCATGAAATTAGGGTCCACAGAAATTAATACTACTCTTGAAAAGTTACAAGTTCCACCAGCTATAAAACATTATTACACAGAGTTGTACCGACGTAACAAATGAATTCTTTATGCAATTTATTAGCTAAAACTACATTTACATGAGAAGTTGACTGACCTTAATTGGGCCACGTCCACTAGCGTAGGATATAGCGTCCGACATCAAACTTTCAGGGATCGTAGGAACCCTGTGGCCAAATACCCAAATAATAATTGCTGAGCGAATGGGAGCCCAATGAGGCCAGGGGTGAGATAGATTTCGGGCAAGTTTCAGCGCTACCACATTACACAAGCTCATGATAGTTCGTACCATGGACTCAATCAACTAGGAATCAAAACTTTTATTAGTTGGTGATTGAGAGCCGATCTTATTACGATTGAATTGTAAGGTTTTGTCCAATACGTAGCTTGAGCAAGCTCTTAAACATATCGCATTTACAATTCCAAGACATATGAATATATTTGAAGAAGTTAATGCGTCGTTAACACAGAAATATGTGCACTTACTTTGCATCGTTAGCTTATACACACGTGTGTATGGAAACATAACATTCGATAGTATGTAACAACCTTCGTGAGTTGTTACGCAAAGCGGGTTCTGCGTAACAACGTTGGTGCGTTTTTACGCATAAGCGTTTTTATGTAACAACATTACTATTGTTGTTACGTCACTCGCAGCTTTATAACAACAATCGAATGTTTTTACGAATAGCCTTAGCCATACATACTCAAACTCCGAGGTCTCAGGGGATGGTAGCCGTGCCACGAGGACGGCAGGCCGGTTTTCGTCCTGAAAGCGGTTTGGCGAGAGGCGGGGTGGGTGCGGAGCTTCACGCAGATGGGTAGGTTATCCGCGTCCCCTCGAGGGGGGTTCGAGTCTCTTGAAAATTGTGGAAATATTGACAACCATTTTGGAAAATTGGCAAAAAATTATGATAAAGCATTGGTGAGCCCTGTGATAATTGTTGGTCGCCGTCAGGCCTATTTCTTTCCCACTGACCCCTAGACCATGGGCATCTATATTCCACATGTCATCTTCAACAACATTAAAACTAGACTGTGCAGGACTTGAATGATATGCCAGTAAAATAGTAGCACGAAGTAGCAAGTAGTAGCAAGAGTAGTTGCACGAATTATTTTTAAAAGGACTCTTGACCTTAATTCGCACCTTTTATAATAATTATGGTTCATTAACTACATATGTGTAAAGGGTTAACATTTAGCAATTTAGATGAGCGAAAATAGCGTTTGACGGTAATATTTTTAAATCATTGACACTTACAGAAGATCAAGAGAAATCGTAAGAGTAGTTTTATAGGTTTCGAAATTGAAATATAGGAGGTCGAATTGCGAATGGCTATGTAGAAATATCTGGTAACGAAATTGCGAAAAATCTCTTATTTGTACTAAGACTTACCCATACTCTGATTAAAATTCTTTACATAATGTATATATTTAGGCAATATGTATGATGCAATAGCTTGACTCCAAGCAAATATAGAGCTATGAATTTTCTAAGTTGCAGAAAGTATATATGCACTTTATATTGAGGAAAGGCAATATGATAAGACCAGAAACTATGTACAACCAAGTTTGGACCAAATACTCTACCAGTAAAATAAGCACGTTGTCTTACAAACACCGCGCTGGTAAATTATTTTCCCAACACTTAAACATGTGGTACAGTTCACTGAGAATTCGATTCCGCCGAAGGTTCAACACATGTATAATCTTCTATTTTTTCAAAATTATACACTTGTAAATTTATGTAAATACATTAGCAGACGTATTTTGCACCTTCACCCAGGATCACTCAATCCATCTGCGTTACTATGTCATTTTTGCTGATATATTATCACACCATTATTGTACATATAGAACATGCAACTTGTGTAGTACATTCATATTCGACCATACAAACAGATGTAATACAACATACAATATAAACAAGGGTATTATGCGTCTTTCACGATCATGCGCGTGCACGAACTACACACCGTAGAAATGCATGCGCAATGATTTAACACAAAATTAAAACAACGGTTTTCCATTGCACACTACTTGAAGACAACGGTTTTCCGTCGCACGCAAAATGAAGACAACGGTTTTCCAGTGCACGCAAAATGAAGATAACTGTTTTCCATTGCCTGCAAAATGAAGACAACGGTTTTCCGCTACCCGCAAAATGCTAATGACGCACTTTTATTACCACATGTCGAGTGAAATATTGATGACTATAAGTATGCCGCTAGAGAAACGGTAGTGTCTATATTTATGGCTTGCGTGCAATGGTTGATACCATATCTGTATCACATCAGTTTTATCGTTATCATGTGCGTTCATAAGTAGATCTCTGAGCTTTACCTACTACCTGTAAAACGAGTGTTCTGCAAAAACAGATTATCAGCGATAAGCGTGGACGCGGACAACGTTTGGCAGGGGCTCGGAGTAAACACAGTATGAGTGGTTTTATATTACATACATATTGCGAAATGTACAGCGATCATACATTCTCATAGGAGGATTATCCTCACTGACATTCGCACCCCCCTTCCTTGCAGGGGACCCTCGATACCCCGGGAAGTAGCCTGATCACTCTGAGGCTCCACAGTCTTCTCACCGTATACGCAGTGTGTCGGGATAAATTTTACAATAAATGGGGAAAATTTTCAATCATTGTTTAAAATTAACCAAAATTGGCAAAAATTGGGGCGAAAATAAGTAAAAATTTTGCGTCCCAAAAATTTCGTTAGTTTACCCCCTGACGCCCTAATGCTCCCCCTGCGACCGGCTGATTCCCGATCCCACCGTGGGAAGACATCTTAACCAGCGAAGCAGCCGCTATCTCCCCTGGGACTTCGGAGCTCGCTCATGCATCTATAAAGACAGTTACTAATACTTTTGTCTTTATTAAGATTAATAATACTTAACGCTCGCCATATCCTTTTTAATAGTAATGTGTTGCTTTTATATAAAATGCCATAACTTGTGTAGAACCAGTTTTTCGCGCAACTTTCGCCTTTTAGTTATCAAGAAAATATATGTGAATGATGTCTATATATGAGCGCTTTTACGTTGCCATTTTTCCGACTGCAATCAATCCAACTTTGAACGTATGAAGTCGCAATTGAACAGCATCTGTATCTTTTCTAAATTTTGAGGGTACCAAAACGAATAAAGGCCACACGACCATTGCAAATTTACATAGTTGTAATTCGAGCATTTGACGCATTAGACTCTTATGTAGACGGACATATCGTTATTTACACAATATAAATTTAAAGGCAAAATATTTAATAGCCACTTCACTTGGAGCTGCATTCTTCATCAGTACGCATTCACGTTATAATAAAGATTACTGTTAGATAGAATTATATTTTAAAATCGCAATTTAGATTGAGGTTTTGGTGCACAGTGACACCATAAAAGAGAAAATGTACAAATTTTACGTGTTTAATATCGGTGTATTCATCAGTTGAAAATAATGTTCAATTTGGGCGTTTGCTACAAATTTTGACATTTTAAATATCTATATATACTCCTCAGTCATAGAATCGCTTGGAACCCACCGTGTGAATTCTCACCTGTGTTCCAGTCTTCAGTGATATGCCAAAAATTGTAAAAAATTACTTGAAGGTGTTTAACAAAACTCCCCGCAGTAACACTACACAACGAAATAACATGTGGTAAACTGTTAAAGATAGGTTACAGTGATGTTGCGTTGTGTTTTCTGCTTTTTAATATCTTCAATGTGGCACAAAGCACCAATGAAAAATCTAATACAACGACGGTGTTCGCTCACACATAGACGCATATCCAGAGGGGGTTGTGATGATACACATCCCGCCACAGAATAGGTTACTCGGGACAAAAATCATTTGGCATAGGTGTTCTACGGTCAATATTTCAGGTGATATTTTTTATTTTTGATGTGATCTCTATAAAGCTTGATTTTATAGGATATAACAGTTCAGCGGCCAAAATTTAACAATAATTATTTTATTTCTGAACCTGTAATACAGGCGCCGACGGCTTCCCCCGACGACCTTTATATCGACCACTCCCTACGCCCACCGGCTGATCCTCTTAGGAGACCGATTCCGGCCACCCTCCTCCCTCGGTACCCAGGTAGCGCACTGGGACCTCGGCCGATGTTTAATTTACAGTCTGAATACCTTGGTGTGGTTATATAGATTCCAACATGTCTGTACCATACGTTTTCACCGTTTTCAAGATGTTTAAGGTGTCAGACAACCTAATTTTCCAGAAAAACATCCGCCTGTCGTTAATTACTTGATTATGGGCTATTTTCTCCACGGCCAAATAAGCTATTACAAGTATTATGGCACGCAGAATAGGTTGAGTTCCTCAAACCCTGTATTGGGTATGTTACTTACTCTGGGGTGCGGTAAGGAATTAAATTTTGACACAAAAATCGTCAAATTTTGCCCCTTTTTCAATACATTGGTTAGGTTTGTGAATAGAATGTGGTTATGTTTTAAAACATTGTTGAATACGATAGAAACTATTGTATAGTAACAACTCTACCAATTATACTTTTGTTAATTTGTATATAAAAATTTTCAAGTTTTCGTTTTTGATCACTGGTAGACGAATAAAGGCTCTAACGGTTTTGATATAGCGTTGCCGCTAATGCATTGTTCGTGTATGCATTGTAATACTATGGGAGTTTAAGGTGCCTGATTTGGAACTTTGCAATAATCATTATTAAGTAGAAATTGTAATTCACATCGTTTTCTATGCGACTAACTTGTAATAAAATCATACAAGCGTACTACAATATTCTGAAATCACCAGCAACACAGATTTATTAACATACTGAATACTGTTCACCAATATTTTACTCAGCATGTGGTAATAGAAGTGTGTTATTAGTATTTTGCATGCAATGGAAAATCGTTGTCTTCATTTTGTGGGCAATGACAAACCGTTGTCTTCATGTTGAGTGCGATGAAAAATAGATGTCCTCATTTTACGTGCAATAGAAAATCGTTGTCGTCACTTTGGGTCAAATCGTTGCGCGTGCGTGTGTATGGTATGCAGTTCGTGCTCGCACTTCAGTGTGAAGGAAGCATTACACAAAAATAATTGGAAGCTGGTATTTTCACTCTTTAGCCAAATTAGAATGTTCTGTACAAACATGATTGCATGTGCCCAAACTCATTGTATAACTATAGGGCTGGGTTTTGAATTTATGTCGCGTTTCTTTAAGAAAAGTCAAAATACGCAGAGAAGGCAATTCGAATGCATTTGAATAATATAAACCAACGTGGGGAAATGTTTAGTCTGTGTGTCTCGGTGAAATATAAAATATTCTCACTGCGTGAGACTTCGTTGTGCGAAATTTTAACAATTCTTGTACAGTTTGTAAACAGGACAGTGAAATTGTATTTGAAAAAAGACGGCGATTTCATTTTATTGAAACAGTAGGTGTTGTAGCGGGGTGAATAGTTTTACGGACAATAATTTCCTGCGATGTTGTCTTTAACCATACATTGTAGAAAGCACATTTTTAGTAATTGCGAAATCACATCGTCGGATAAAATGTCCATACAAGGGTCCTTTGTACAAAGTATTTATGAACAGTAAAAATAACGCAGTCACGAAGAATATACCGGTACTGCTGCTGTAACTGCTATGTAAATTTTTATGCAAATAGCTTAGGTTAAACAATAAAGATAGCGAACAATCTCCGCCATGAAATGTAATGCCACTCGTATCAATTTTTGGATGGTGTTGTGCCACTTCCACACATTACGGAAACCTATGCCCACATCCTACATTCGGAGATAGCCGCATAGCAAAGCATTATATACAGTCTATAAAGACTTATTTACTGTATAACTTCAACCCATTTTGCCTGAGATATCTGCACAGGATGTCAAGATAAAAATAGATTTTTGGACCTCTTCGCAACCCAACCGATGCAACAGCGGTCCGTTTTTCGGGAGGTGGGTGGGAGTGGATATTGGAATCGATCTGCACACCTAGCAAATGGTTCAAGTAGAGATTTATGCCGCTAACTTCCCCCAACGAGATGCCGTCCGATCTGCCGGAAACTTCGCAACTCGACAAACCGCTTGGAGGCCGAAAACTTACCTCCAGCCACCGTGGCACGATTACCATCCACATCCCCTGAGACCTCGGACTTTGAGTATGTATGGTTGTCTATTCGTCGTAACAACATTCTTACAATCAACGAATATGTGTAACAATGCACCAAAGTTGTTACGCAGACCCCACTTTGCGTAGCAACTCACGAAAGTTGTTACATAATATAGAATGTAATGCTTCCATACATAGGTGTGTATATGCTGACGTTATCGAGTAAGTGCACACATTTCTGTGCGAACGACGAATAACTTGTCATCGGAAGAACCGAACTGAGTAGAGCTCAGGAGCGTAGCCATAGCATTCCGCCTTTTTGCACGGTGGGGTGTCGCGCTTCCCGTGCCACCCACCCTCCGTGGTTGCGCCCGTGCTCCAGCGAACTTATTTCGGAAGGAGCTAACCTCCCCGTCAACCGGATGATTCCCACTGGGTAGGCCGAAAACTTACCCCCGTTCGAGCATGCCGGCCATCCCTCTGGATATACAGCGCGCAATGCTATACTATGCGGAAAGTATACAAAATCTACCTACCGCCTAAGATATCTAGAATCTATTCATGTAAGCAACAAAGTTTTTCTTTTCTGTCATCCATGAAATGGAAATGAAAATCAGGCTGGAAAAATGGATACGGAACGCAATGTCGACATGCATGTGCCTATTCTATTCACGAAAGCATGCGTTCGTGGAATTTGACCCAGCTTCACAAACAAATCTCCATTCATACACGTATCCTCAATGTTTTCCTAAATTTTATGCGCTCTCTTCGAGCAGTAAACCTTGTTCCGCCTCGGTCGAAATAATAAAAATGAACAGTCAACATAGGCTATTTCCCAAACTAACCAAATTGTACCCCTTATAAATTTATATCTCCAAAGAACGTTAACCATCGGTTTTGAAAAAATTCCAAAAAAGTTCGTTAAAAATCCGCTAGTATTACCATAAAACATATGATAGGGACACTGTCGTGTTCCTATAATATATGGTGCTATTTCCGGTAAACGGTTAAGGCCATTTAAACTATTAATAAAGATATATTTGTCTGATATGGAAGAGCCGATGTAGCGGCACAAAGACTTGTAGATTTTTCCTGAGTTTGATTCACGGTTCGCATAGCTACTGGTCAATCAAAAACATTTTTGGCAATGCAAAACTGTGGTTAGATCCACTGTAGTCATTTAAACATTACATAGCAGAATCCGTAGCATACACTGACTTTGATTCGGAGTGAAAATGTAATAACCGGTGACGCGGCTGCATGGCGCAACTTCCTAACACCATGCCCATACGACCCCGGCTATCGTAACCTCAAGGGT
>JASANE010005691.1:0-19524 GCA_030248225.1 Trileptium ribeirensis | reverse complement strand
AATAGTCCTATAGTTAACCCCCAACAAAGCAATAACTTGCTTTGTTAAAAATTTGAACACCTTTTGGGCTATTTTTTGATCTTTGGCCTATTATAGCTAGAAAAATGCATAACAGCAAGGTCAATGCGCTTGAAAATATTGTGCAATGGTGTCCGTTTTTTTGCTGCGAAGCATCTATCTCGAGATATGGGTCGCGAAAATAGCCAGATGTCAAATTTCAAAAGTGTGACCCTTGACCCGGAAGACGTGGTCGGCGGGCTTAGCGTTTAATGAAAGGGCACAAACACACTGAATTTTTGATCAAATAACAAATTTTGTAGATCCCTCCATCCGGTGATGAGTCATGATGCCCGCAGACAAACAAAATCTTTTACGATTTTTGCCCCTAGCAGAGCTAAAGCCTTCCATTTATTAAGAGATCCGCGGAATACGCCATTTTCAAACAGAATTTTAAACAGTATTGGTACTGGGTCAAATCAGGACTTCATGTGAAAATATTCTACATCAACGGGAGTTGGATTTAAATAACCGATGAACACATTATAGCGTACTGTATTCACCAGATCTTGAACATTGAAGATTAGCAATAATAATATATTGTTATATTCGGATACGCTCCTTATCCCAACGAGGCAATTATAATATTACTGGACATAATTAAGCTAACTTTGCTAAACACAGTCATGGGTGCCATAAAATTTTGTTATATATATTTCTTAAAATACGCTAATATTACTGGCTTGTCCGTGAACTCTCGCACTCCGGGGAGGAGGTCATCACCGCGGGGGAACCAATCTTCAAGATTCATAAGGGAGCGAATCGTGGGACTGGGTCAGCCGGGAGGGGAGGTTGAAGCGAAAACGAGAGGCCCCAGATTTGGAGAAGCCAGTATTACATTTTTAAAAATATTTTTGGATTTATTCAAGTACAACACATAAAAAATTTGTAGTAATATTCTGAAAGTAGGCTCGTAATAACTTAGTATAAGGGAATTTCACATTGTAACTGACGCGAACACGTATGTACACAAATTATAACAGCCCCATATTAAAAAATAAATAGTTTAGTTAACATTGGAAAAGGAGTGACCCATTATCGCTTGGTTATGTTTCGTGCGAAGTAAGCTGTCAAGTAAAAATAGCTTACCTGAGCCTTATGTGGATGCGGTCCTCCTTGAAATTCAATGGTTCCGTATGCATCGGTTGGGTACGTCAAAGTATGTGACGTTATGCTCCATCGTTTGTGTCGAGGACTGGGCGGTTCATCGTGGACTATCACGTCGTCTGCTGCAAGATATTTGTTCGCCTCACTTTCGTCGATGATACTCTCCTCTCGCTCGGCCCTATACGGACGTCCTGGTGACGGAGTTTGAAGATAATGATGGTTGGACCGAGTTCGACCACAACCACACCTAAAATATTGCTTTGAATATAATTATGTAGGTCATTTACAGATACAAAAATGTAGGAGCAATTTGAAGACTGATGACAGCAACCCAGTGAATGGGGTATAGAACGCTATTTTTAGGGTCATTTAAAGATACGAATTATTAGCAGAGAGGTGAAAGCAATCAACTGAGCGTGTGATCAGAACTCTACCCCCAATCAGTCGTTTCGAGATAAGAGCCACATTAGCAGACTTGAGAACGAACTGACTTGGTGCAGAAAACTCTAATCCTAATGTCACAAGTCGTAATAGTAGATCAAAGATTTAGGCGACAAAATCGAACGTGTTTGTTACCACACTCTCACAACTATCACACAATTGTTAGCACAAAGCTGTTCAAGTTATAGTTACGTTTTATACTTACCAAACCTATGGAGAGATAACGTGTCCATCTGAGGGTTTATCGTTTATCACAACTAGTAACTCTATCGAGATTGCAGAACGTAGTGACGCATACGTACACCTACGCATTTTACGTGCTCAGTCAATCAGTTCTCGATAACATACGTTGATATGCAATATGTGAGTATTACACAAATTAGAACAAAACTAACACCGACAATAAGTTTTCCATGCAGGAAAACCCCCTAAATGCAAGCCATCAATCTCCCAAGTGCAAAAACCTATCAGAATCCCAGGACGTCGCAATAAAATTAGGAACTTTGGGTCGAGGAACCATGGGGGCGCCATACTCAAACCCCATAACTCCAGAACCGGATCCTAAATCGAAAAACAACAAATGCGCATCCGCACTTTTCATTTTGCTATGAAATAAAACCAACCAAAGAAAAAAATTCGAAAGTTAAGATAAAAATAACCTTGCTTCCGTGAAGGGTACTAAACTGGTGTAAAACCCCTCATTTCGACCTCTGACCCCGTACCATGGAGGCGCCATACCCCCGCACCCATGGAACCATATGTCACACAGCAAAGCCAACACCGACAATGAGTTTTCCATGCCCGAAAACCCCCAAATCAAACTTTTTCCAGAACAAATTTTCAGAATCAGAACGTCAGAACAAATTTTCGAATTTTGGGTCGAGGAACGAGGATGGCATACCTCAAACCCCGTAACTCTAGCACCGGAGCCTTCATCGCATAACAAAAAAGGCATCGGCATTTATCATTTTACTATAAAATAAAACCAAAAAGAGAATAAAAATTCGAAAGTTAAAACAAAAGTAACATAGCTTCCGTGAATGATACTAAGATGGGGTAAAACCCCTCATTCTGACCTCTGACCGCCAACTATGGGGAGGCAAAACCCCGTAGCCATGGAACCATAGGTAGCGGGACAAAACCAACACCAGCACCAGCAATGAGATTGCCGAAGGAGCAAAAACCGCCATGTGAAGCTTTTCAGCCACGCAGGACATCAGAACAAATTTTCGAATTTTGCGTCGAGGAAGCACAAGGGTGCCATACCTACTCAAATCCCATAACTCGAGAACCGGAGCCTTAATCGAAAAACCCGAAACCAGACCTTAAATAAAAAAACGCTCGCTAAATCACAATGCCGGTTCGAATGAGCCATAGATCATGAAAATCGATTGAGTCGTTCCCTAGTTATGGCCGATCACACACAAACGCGGACGGAATTTAAAAGCTGTCAGCCCTACAATACACAATCTCCACTATGTTACCTTGCGCTCTGATTACAAAGAACTTGTGCATAATATCATGTTTTGACCCATGAAGTGAACGTTGTTCTCAAGCCAGTGAACAGAGATTATGCTATCAGAACGTGCAGGCATATGTATGTACATGCAATTGGTTAATATATACTCTCAATCGAGCTGCTCAAGTGTACCTTATTCCTTTCGAAACGAAAGCTAGCTTTTGAATCACGACCCGGTGTCACTGAAATTAACGTGGCGGTTTTTGTTATCAAAGACATATTTTTAAACACGCTATGACATTATAAAGTACCAGCTTATTGGGCATGACGGAAACAGGCGAGCTGGGAAATTACGTTCCACAACCCGGCGGAATAACACACAGGTTTATATCACCGTTATGGTCAGATATAAAAACAAATCATTGGTGGCAAATCGCGAACATTCTTGAATAATTAACTACTCTTCAGTCGCTAAATCCGAATTTTCTGCAAACTATTTGTTGTTATTCTTGTCCTCAACTGAATAAAGTTTGTAGAATGACGCCTGTTCGATACAGAAAATTGTAACTAATAGCTAAAACTACAGAAGTGTCGTCATAATTATTCAGTTCCATAATGGTGAAACAGCTGCATCATTCTCTAACCGAATCCATTAATTCTGAAGAATTTATTATCATTCGAGTAGGGATAAACGTTTATTATTATCATTGGAGTCAACAAAACTGATAAGCTACAAAATAGTTGAAGACAATGTGAAATATTTTCAAAAGCAGTCGTGGGATGAAATGGTAATAAAGCTATTATCCACAGCTAGTAACCATGTACGTTGGACATCAGTTTGGGATACAACCTGTGTATTTGTAATGTAACTTTAATCATTTTAAGAGCGCAGAAGATATCGTATGTATTACATCTAACAGTTTCGCATATAAAATGGAGACTACGGAGTAATAATAATTACTAGTCTATGATCGTGCAAAAACATTTCGTTGTTAGTATTTGTGAGAATTCTCGAGGTTCACGGGGTTTGAGTGTTAGATCCAAGGTATCATCGTCACACGGCCTAGTAAATAAGTACAACCAAAACTTTCGGCGATTGGAAAAATTAATAATAATGGAGTTCGGATTTAAACAGCTGTTATTGATATGTGTGGGCTTTACTCCCGATGCATAGAATAATACTGTTGTGCGTAAGCACTGAGATTAAGCAGTAACATTGGATTATTTTTCTAGTGAGGAAAATGCCGTTTTTGGGCGTGGAAAAAGAAGCCCCTGACGAAAATATTATTGGAAAAATATGGTCAGTCAGGTAATGCGTGCTTAATTGGCAATGTGATACATGGCTGTCAGTGAAAAATGCTCTTACACTAATAATAAAATATCAATGTAATGCTTTACGGCATTGGTTTTGCTTTGAAAAATCTATTAGTTTACTTAATGGACTGAACACATGCCACTGGCTGTTGCGACAAAAATGCTCTGTTATATGGAATTTAGCACGGTGTTCTATGTTGTGTTGTGCTTAGTGTAATCTACAAATACATTGCGGTGAAAAAATACGCTTTTGAGAACGAAAAATTCTGCAATCAAGATAGAAAAATTTTTGAAGCTAGTATACAGATTACTCCTAAACTTTTTCATTGGTGTATTGGGCTTGATGGAATGGAATTGGTACGATGACATTGCGGTAGAAAAATAATTATGCTACTGAGCACGAAAAGGTTTTGCATTCAAGATAGAAAAAATTTTTAAACTAGTTTATAAAGTATCCTTAATTATGTTCCCCTATCTTTCATTTTATTACAAAACCAGTAACTGATGTGTATGGTGATGTCGACAGGAAACTGCAACAGAAACAGTACTCGCCAGAAATGAGTGTCACATTTCGAACGAACGAACATCGAACAGAAATCGAACAAAATATATTTATTCTCGAACACTTTTCGAACAAATTTAAAAAAGTGCGCCAAAATTTCGAACACGTTGCAAACAAAATTTCGAATTTATCGAACGAACATCGAACGAACAGCACTCATTTCTGACGAGTACTGCACAGTTACAATCAGAATTAAGTGCACCTAAAATCGGCCGCAGACGAAATCGAACGATAGTGTAATCGATTAATCTTCGTTGAAACGAAATTCCTTAAAATAAATGCGAACTAACATTTTTTAATAAATGCTTATTTTATTTTAACACAATCGAAATTAATCGATTTCCGTTTAAACGACTGATTTTCGAACAAACGAAAACGATCGAAATCTTCGTTGCATTTTTGAGCACTTAATTTTGATTGTTAATAAGTGTAACAGGGTTCGAGCGCTTGAGTGATTTCCCTTTTTTAAAACTTGCATAATATACGTCCCCCAAGCACAAAACAAGTCAAAACAAACCGTAATCTAATGTTACTTCATGGATCAATATGTAGTTTTACGGCGATTAAAATGGTGTAGAGAGTTATAGATTAAAGGAGTTACAATTTCCAATTAGCCGCACCGAAATTAATACAGACTCAAAACAGAGCTTATTCTTATTTATTTTCATTTTCGGGCTACGATTTAAGAGACGTATCGCTTCCATGAAAAGTTTGCAAGCCAAAAATAAGTTCTAGTCATAACGAATTTAACAACTAATAATCACGCGACGGCTCTAAAAAATCTTTGAGACAAAAGTGATAAAACATCGAAAAACTCTTTAAGAAATTGATCCATGTGCTTCAAACAGGAACTTCAACGAAATTTGACCATTTTGGGAATAAATAGGTACTTTGGCGAGGCCAGTAGCGCCAAAATCACGGTCAGGCTGTCCAAAAATAAACTTGACTTTCGCCGACCCAGCAGCCACCCCAACATCATTAAAGAACAAAGTTAGTATCAAGAAGTAAAACAATTCACGAGAAAACATCTGATACTGTCCTAAATTAGATCTTATCAGCGAAAGCCTGAAGATTCAAGGTCAGCAACCGCTCACTTGGCGACATCCTTTGAGCTCGCTATAAACTGGCAACATTCTCGTCTTTGAAATGCTTTTTCGATGAAATTCTTCTGAGCCTAAAACAAATAAACAAACAATACGCCATCGGACGAGCATATACCGTTTCAGACACGATATTATAGAACTAGTCGGTAGTGGAACTATGTACATTTGTGAGCGGAGCTTGGGCTGCGGCATTACGAATGTACTCAATTTTATGTTCTTGTAACTACATTGCATAGGGCATAGGGATTTATCGTTGGTAAAAATATTACATTTGAATTCTTCGACCCAAAAAACCTATAATGGTTTGATCGAAACGACTCTATTTCAATAAATAACAGAAATATTGCAAAATTCTTTATTTTAGCTGCATAAAATTAACTAATTAGTTAATTACTAAGTAACCACCCATCATTTTTAAATCCCTCAAAATTATTAAATCCCCCTGACATGATAGGCTTTCAAACACAAAAAGTTTTTTAAAATCCGTTCAGTGGTTCTTGAGATCCGTCGGACCGAACGGACGGACATCGACCTTTTTACTCCCAGACAGAAAATAAAAACGCTTCGCTCAACAAGAAAAGATGATAAGCAACTGCAGAATCGCAACATGTCCAGTTTGTGCCTTAGTGTCAAGGTAATATTTGCTCTATCGCAAATCCACGCTCAGACATAAAGGCAATGTTTTTGGCGAAAGACATTATGTTAACAGCTAAAATGAAAAATTATTGATTTCAATTGCAAATTGTTGACAAATGGTTAGCATTTATTCCTGTCCGTGAACGCAGCTACGGTTGTCATGCTTGCACAATAAGAGGAAAATGTTGCCAACCACTATTCGGCCAAATGCGGACCGTAGCGGCGATGTCCGCCTCCCGTAGAATGCTACCCTTTCTTTCAGCGATCCTTAACCGGGCTCTAGTTTTTATCGTCGGCAACCAAAATGGTGACAATGGAAATATGACAACAAGTAACTTCGACCTCAAACTTAATAATGCAGAAAATTGTGTCTCAGTGCCTGGTTTAAATTTAATTTCAAGGTGTCACCGATATAGATGGCCTTTTTGACTAAATTAAAAGCTTAAAAATATTGGCTCCATTCCACGGGCTCACAAGTGAACGCGAATTTTCGACCTGTATTTATTGGACCCCCACTGTAACCCTATGTCTGTCAAAGTGCGGGCGTGTCCAGCCATCCATGCTGCTATTGTTGAGAGGTCGAAAGCTCGAAATGCTTAGTGGTAAAATGAATATTTTGAAAAATGCAAACCAATATATATATATGTAGTTCTGGCATGTCCACAGTGGGGGACCCCCACTTTCCATATATCCCGCCATGTTCATGAGATTTTCCCCCATGTCCGTCCCCCCAATCGGCCGAAACTCATGTTCAACTAATTCCAAAAATTTTTTATGTCTGAAAATTTATGTTTTTTTTGTTTGCAAATTGTTTTTTAAACTTTAATTACCACTATTTATAATGCTAAAATATCGTTTTTAGCTAGAAAATACAGTCACGGTAGTAAAACTGCATAAAAATATGGGAATATTTAGTATTTTTAAACAATATTTATCCCCCACTTTTAATTAGCAGTAGAATTCTCTGATAAAAAATCACAAGCAGACAACTTATACATACGGCTTCCAAAAATTTAGAAAAAAAAGTCCAGTGTCTTTGCATTGCCCGATAACTCTGAGAGCCGTGCGGACTGAGCATGGTATACCGTATCGAATTTCTAAACGAAAGAGCACTAAGTTCCAAATGCAGTCGGGACCAAAGCTGAGTTTAGATCTGACACAATTATCACATTTCGATAAATATTCGACACAGATACAGTGCGCTCTGCAGAATGATCGAAGATTGACATAGAACACGAATTACAACCGCTCACACGTTGAAAAATACTTGTCGTACGAAATTGTAGCATCGGATAATTATTTATTCCATTAAAAAATCAATATTAATGTAAAATGTTGAATCAATCAAAAATCAAAATGTAAAATGTTGAACGATAAGGCAAGAATTAAAGCTGTGACCATAGGTTAGCCATGCACTTAGGAGGAAATATATATATATATATATATATACTTGTATAACCTTTTACTTTTGGTGGAAACTTGACTCAATTACTATTATTAGCGTCGTCAGTGCAACATAAGATAAAATAAATAACCTAAAAATAATAATTACATTGTTCCTTTCACTGCAGCATTATTGTGGTCAACGCAAAACAAAAGAACAGGGTTTCAATCCGAAAGGTCTAGATTCGTGTAACTCAGGACGAGGCAAATCTATACAATTGAACTCGGCTGGACCTGTAAGCAGGTACAAAAAATTTTCATACTACTCATACAAATTTGGAACACCACAAGGTTTCGAGATCAATTTGCTGACAATATTCACGCAATACGTTGCGATGCGACAGACATCGCAGCAAAACATACAAATAAGAATAGGCTTCACGGAATCAACGACACAGATAGCACATGAGGAGTGTAAGTATAATGAAGGCCACATCGTTCTCGAAATACTAAGCCTAAACTAAGGTGATTATATGAGACATACACTAAGCCTAAGTCGGGGGCTGCCGTCCCTGAACCCCCGTTTTAATCTGTTGTTTTTTCTAACTATATATATAACGCAACAACGCCCCCGTCATGGTTACTTGACCAGAATGAACTAAGCATAATTTTATAATTTCACAGTTAGCTTTTTCACTGCAAATAGCATAAAATAAAATAAATATGAAACTAATTATTGACAATATTATTGCACAAACAACTGCAATAATTCTTTGCGAAAAACCTAAAAACTGCTATCGTTCGGTTGACTAAAAATTGGTAAGACTTCACAGAACCACAAAAATGCAAATTATAAAAAAATCCTGAAAACAACAGTTTTACCGTCCGGCTGGACAAAATATAATCCGGCTGGACAAAAATAAATTCTCTAACATTCGGTTTTAAATCTAAATTGCAATTTGTCAAGTAGCGTATATTTTTGGCATTACTAAAAAACAAAATTCCTTTATCTACTTTTAAAATATCAAAAAAAAAATTTTTATCAAATTAAAAAAAATTTTAATTTCTGAAATGCTTAGGCAAAAAATTACTTTTTCTAATTCATACACTTATGGAAGTACAAAGAGTCCAAAAATCCACCCATATTTACGCAACATTTTTTCCATCTTGTCGCGTGCGCTAAACACTTCTCGGTGCAAGTACACACAGAGGATCGAGCTTTTAGGCTGTACAGTCCATCGCAGGCTCGAGGCTATCTCCCACAATCGCAACCAGCCGAACCGGGCTTCGAGCCCAACAAAACTTTGTGCACAAGCCGAGTCGAGCGTCGGGTTTTCAAAAAGCGTCGGGTCCGCAGCTAGACTCGATTTAACATGAACTCAGGATTAATACTTTGCTTGCTTAATATGCTCATAACTCATTTTTTTTATTTCAATATTCTTCTTATAACAGCATTTGCATATTCGTACGTTCGTTCGTTATTTAGCACTTATGATGAAAAAAGTGAACGTTTTCCTAGCCCAGACCAGTAGTCTTCGGACAAACAAAAGCCCGAGCATAGACAAAAATTCAAACTTGCTCAGTAACAAACAGAAAATAATATGGACACAAGAAATACACTACAAACAGGTAGTAACTAGAAGGCGGTAATATTGTACTAACGCGTCGCTAATTTAGAACAAGTATTTTCAAGCGAGGATGAAACGGAACCGGGCGTGGTTTAGTTTTAAGTTATCATTTCGTTGAATCACCTGTAACGGACTGTGTTTGGTGTATATACCATCCAATAACCTCATGAAACCTGGAGCCACTACAAATCCTAAAACATCGACTACAATAAACCCACCGAAAACAACTGACAACGCATAAAGTTGTAAAAAAGCGGCTTAATCACGCTTATATTAAGTGCACTGCAATATTAGCTTGCCACAACGGCGCCTATTATATGCCTTTTGTTGTGGCACTGGGCGACCTACACTATTTACTTTGAATAAATCCCAAGATAAGTAACATATGCACATTGTCAGAGATTTTTTGTGGCCTTAATAACAAGGTGGCGCACGCGGCGGTAAATTTAACATCAAATTATAATTGTTGTATGGCTCATATAAAATCAAGACAGCACATTAAGCTATATATCAAGCGGTGTTCAAAGCTAACAAAAAATAAGATGCAGTCTTTTCAACACACCACTTTATTTTTATGCACTGTTGTCCTGAAATTTATTCTATTCCAGCTTTACAATACGTGCCATAGTTTTTAGAGCTTAAATAATGTTTCATTGGATTATTCTGATACTTTATTGGAATATTATTGTGAAGTTTTTGTTTTTTGAGATACAAGGTGCCCATCATGGGCGATAATTTGAAAATATTTATTTGTATTGTGAAGTTGCGATGGCGATATTATTGCTGCATGGTTGTCTTATTATTTTTAGAGTTCTTGCACGATTATATAAAAATTCTGAGAATTATTAATCGCTATCTAGACGTATCTAGTCTGGATTTTGAGTGTATATAAGCTGAGATTTTGTTTCGCTTAGCGAGGCAGTTGCTGCCTTATTTCGGAGATCCCAGAGTAAGTAGTTTTTTTATCTTAAAGTTTATTTCTTAACTTAGCTGCCATACGGCACCTTGTTATTTAACACTGTTCTAGCTAGGCAGTAGTTATTACAAGCTAAGACATAGCGCTGATTCCGCGTTGAACAAAAATTTGGGGTTTATTGAGTGCAGACGGGGTGCTCCCAAAATTTACTACTGAGAGCACAATGGTGTTCCACATGTTAGTGAGTCTTTGAGAGCACACGGGGTGCTCCACATTTTTTGGGTTCTTGAGAGCAGACGGGCTGCTCCAAAAATTTCTATTGAGAAAACAAGGGTGCTCCATAACTTAGCGGGTTATTGAGAGCCGACGGGCTGGTACGAAAATTTCTATTGAGAGGACAGGGGTGCTCCGATAAATTTTGTTGATTAGGCTGAGTTAAGCTTAAGGCAAAGCGAACGCCGGATCGAAGGATCCACCTTGTCGCTGATAATTTGCTCGAGCATTAATATTAATTTGTTATTTGGATCCTTAGATCCACCTTGTTAATTCAAACAATTCATTATTGTATTGCCGTACGATTATTTATCTTAGTAATATTAGGTTAGGTACTTATTATATTTGTGTAGGTAGTGAAGTCCTAGGTTCTGCGTGCTACCATTACACAAGGTCATCGTCGGAAAAATTGAAAAGTTTTACACTCATTAGGACTCGCTTCGCTACAAAGTATCTGAGCTGGTCTCTAGATAATCAAACCGCTGTATTCAGCCTACCGGTAAAACTACATGAAATTTATCAATCTTGATGAACTGTATGCAATACATAATCAAACAACTGAAGACAGACTACATTCTGGAAATTGGGTTCATTGACCCTAAACACATGAAAAGGAATGAAATATGCACGCTGGACTCTAGATAACCAAATCATTGTATGAAATCTTCAGAAATAGCTATAATTATATATTCACCATTCTTGATGCCCTGCACGCAATGCACAACAAAACAAAAGAAAACACACTTCATTTTGGAAATTGGGTTCGTCGACCGCTAAACTCGTGGAAACGCATCAAACGTCTAATATAGTCAAGTTGGACTCTAGATAGCAAAACCATTGTATCCAGATTGCATGATAACCTATTAGGGACTCGTTGTAAACACAAGCAATAACACGATGAAATTTGATAAATCGCTGACAAAGGGTCGACGAACCATATTCGGGCCCACAACGGTCCAGGGAGTGGTCCCACAAAAAAGCCGTTGTTAACAAAGTTGTAGATATCGACGAGTTGACTGTGCATAATGGGAAACATTGGTACCCATATGGCCAGATTTGGTAAAAAATCCTTAAAAACAGGTTTTTTGCCATTTTGACCCGGAAGATGGGGTCGGAGCTGTTCGGGGCAATTCGACACTACTTTTGCTATCGAACAAAATTTTTATTTGAAATGCCTCCGTCCATAAATGAATTATGAATGACAATGCCAGACAAAAAAATTCACGATTCTCCCCTCAGTGGAAACTCCGGTTCGATGACGCAAACAATGCCGTAATATAATAGTCGAGTTTTAACTAAACTATAACAAGCTCGAAAAAAGCTTTTGCAACTTCAGCAACACAGAAAAAGTCGAATCATTAAAGAACCAGGAACATGAACACACAAAATTTAATTCCCAACAGTGTAACGTTAAGGATGGTTGAGAATGGCAATTTTTGGTACATAAAAATGTACATACATACGAGCACCCATAATATAAGTACACGTAAATATATAACGACGGCTCTGGAAAATAGATGTACATATAGTCATAGGTGGAACTCCCGCTAAGCCATATTTACCCCATAGCTTAAAATTTTCTAATAAACTTATCCCATAGCTTAAAATTTTCTAATAAACTAAACCATAATTGGAACGCTATTGTTGATGCTATTTGTGTAAACAAACTATTTTTTTGTCTCTTTCGTTGAAACACCTTTGAGTAAACTGTTAAATAATTTTTACGAATTACTGGTGAAAACTGCGCTGGCTTCACTCGATGCGTTTCAGTTATTTTGACAGTCAAAATAAACGGCAAAATAATGTAGAATGATATCTGACATGATATAATGTTCGGCAAATTTTCCAAAACAAGTTCCTTTTTTCACTTTAATCAGTCCGCATTAGTTTGTTGGACACAAATATCTGCCTGTAGAGAAAACCTATACAATAACCCAATAAAAATAACGCGAAAGCGTTATCGGTATCCTTCATCACATTTTGTATAGGGCATAGTAACGAGCCTAATACTAACTCGGGGCTACCGAACCAACTCCTGTAAATTGTTCATTTTTAATATACAGCGACTTTTATATACACCAGTCGTTGTGGGTTACTGCAGACGATAAAAATATGTATAGGACAAAATGCTTACACGAGCCTTGGCCGATTCCATTCGTCGAAACACATAGTCTCGTTTCTTTTGCTCCATTATTCTATTTAGCAAGCGATACTTACAGCCCCCACCGCCACCGGAAGGCGGCAATAAACGCGATCCGGCTCCATTTCCGGGTCCGTACGGTGCAAACCTTTGCTGCAACTCCCGGAGCTGACGCAGCGATAGCCCGCGATGAAGCATCGCAGCGGCCGACAATGAATTTCGTCGAGGAGCGGCTGTTGACGACCGCGGAGTTTGAATGTGAACAACAGCCGCCTGTGGTTTAGTACGCGGCTCAACAATGTTGTTAGTTTTATTGTTTTTAGCTGGTGCACCGATAGTCGGGGTAGAACAATGCTGGCTAACTCGCGAATAAAACTTACCAAAATTCCGACAAACGTTTCTGGCAGTGCTACTAGTACTAGGATCGTCCTCATTATCACAATCACAGTTATTACAATTATTTTTCGACCAATAGTTATCCATTGGAAATAACCGAACAGAAGACGTCTGACATATCCGCTTAGTGAGTTAACGAAAGCTGAAACCTATATTACAAAAAACCGAAAAAACTGTACGCCTTGTAACTTACTCAAAATATACCGAGGACTTTGCTAATGACGCGTCCAAGAGGCAAAATAATTAAATTCCCCATCAAGTTAGTTAAAGCGGAACTACGAAATACGGCGCATGGCGCCGGTGCACACCTTACTCACGACCCAATTACTGTGGTATTGCTCGCTTTGAAAACAGGAAAAAAGGTTTTTGGTTTAATGCTTACAACAGCTAAGATCCAAAAAATTTCTTACGATATACAGAAGGAACTAGAAGGTTTAGTAAACATTTAGTGCGAAAGCAACCTTAATCTAGGCCCGCTATACATACTATAATTTATTGGTCCATATAAATTTGTGTTACTTTTCGTGTTGTATCTCCTTCATACTATCAAATTCGATTGCGAACGAAATTTTACCAGATCTGATTGAAAAAATTATGTTGGCGAACAACAACTGACAACTTTTGGTTACAACGTCACAGTTGCATTGAATTCGTTCGCAAAATAAAAGTTATTCAGCCATTACTGGCTAGCTGAAAATAGCTAATTCAACGCTAGCAACGAAATGATCCGAAATTTGTTCCGCAACAAGGGACATATCGTCAAAATTCTACTCGTATAGAATTTCCAATTTTGACAATTTTTCGTTGCCGAAGAACCGAAATAAAATCACATCTTTTTTTCGTATTCGTCATTGATTTAATATCGGTTATAGCAAAGTAGCACAGTCACTGGAGTCGCCATAACTTATATACTTGCGCATTACAATTTTTTGATGTTCTAACAGTATAATTGTTTTTTTTACATTCGGTTAACTTAAATCAAACGATCTGGGTGTAAGACAAGCATATCATAAGCGTCGCGTGCCGTATACGAGCAGTGACCCTTGCACAAATTATATCAAAATCGTTATATTTTTCCTATCGAGACACCAGCTTCTGAAAACATTGTCATCAACAGTTAAACTAAGACGATGTCCGCCTAGAAATAAGATGAAAAAATCAAAACTTTAGATTCATCTAAAATTGCATTTCGCAACTTCACTCCATAATATATAATATTAAACATCATATATAAATAATCAGTGAGTAACCGGAACCCAACGTAGCCGGAACAGGAACCTCAACTTCGATTTTTTGCCGGAACCGGAACCTGGTCTCAATAACGTAAAATATATGAGCATCTTGCTTTATGAGTGTAAAAATGAGCATATATGGTTATTCTACTAGTGAAAAACGATAGTTTCGTTGCTTTAGGTTAGGTGTTTTGCTACCCCTGTGAGCTGCTGCACGGCCTATAAATGCTAAATCAGGGCAACAAAACTTTTTAATTTTGGCGTTTTTTCAACAATATGCTGTACGTTGATGGATACGTGGGACTAAAGATTTTTCCATACGACTTGGGAACCGGAATCCTAATTTTACCAGAACCATTCATTTAAACCGGATCCGGAACCTGTTCTTCGAACCTTATATGTAGTAAAACAGATGAAAGATGAAATGAAGTCACTGTGGATTTAAAATGTGTTAAAAATAAATTTTACATTAAACTTAATGTTATGCGTTGAAATTATGGCCTCTTTAGGACTTTGAAGAGGCTGGGGAAGCTGAAATATTTATTTATCGATCAAGAAGTTGGTTTTTTAGACTCCCAGCTGAAAATGCATTCCGCGGTACAGGCGTGCAGTAAACCGCGTCCAACTGAATGTTCTTGTAACGCATGGAGCGTAGGCTAGACAATTTCAGTCTGCCTACAATCGCCTCTCTTTATTAGACATAAGTTCTTGTTATCTCATTCTATAGAAAGCTTGAAATTATTTGTTTATATGGAGTTCTAAAAGAAAATTAAAAGGTATACCATAATTTTCTGATTGTTGGCCTGAGAGATTTTTCAGGCTAGCGTAGTGCCCCTCAGTTACATGATGATTATTATTTTCCGATCAGAATTCCATAAATAAGACAAACTGTGATACTGCTCGCACAGTTGCACTACATACAGTTCGTTCCCAAGAACGCAGTTTCTGGCTACTTTGCATATGTTACTATACTCCAATGTAGTCTGATTACAAAGTTTACAAGCGCACTGACTGGTAATTAACGCAATTTTTATTAGCCCAGCTTACAAGTAAGTACTTCAATAATCCATACTCTATAATAATGTATATACATCAAGTTGGACCGGTTCATTTCTAACACATACCACAGATTTCTGAATGTGTAAACTGCTACAAGCATCGACATAGCTTTGGTTCGTTAAAAAACCCTTGCCGGGTGAAGATAAAAAATTCTTACTGAAATTGTGTCCTACTTACGTTTCACAGGGTAATTTTCTGAGTTAGTCTTTTCTTTTTTTATTGTGTTGGAACTTGATCATTGTGTATATATAACGTATGATTGGAAAACAGATGAAGCAAGATATGTGGCCAATTTGAAACAAAAATTTTAAACAGGAATTACGGTTCCGGTAAGGATTTTACCTTTCACCCGAACCGGAACATGATTTTGCCCGGAACCAGAATTCCGGTTACTCCATTATATAGCTATATTCACGATGTACATAGCCTGAAACATAAATTGCAGCTATTACAAATTTGTTGTTACACAAAGAATACATGTCACAACGTTGGGTACATTCACTACTGCTGTTGATGACCGAAATCAAACAAAATTTCTGTGCTGATAAAACGAACAGAGGACGAGGAAAGAAGTTTGTTCCAGCCAAAACATCTGACATATCCGATTACACTGTCAAAAGAACTTTTTCGGGACAAGCATAAGCTTAATTAGGATAAATTTATGCGCTGTACAATTTATACACTTACATTTATATGCATACATATGCATATCAGGGAGTAACGGGAATTCCGGTTCCGACGAAAATCGTGCTCCGGTTGCGGTTCCGGCAAAGGGCAAAAACCATACCGGAACCGGAATTCCGGTTTAAAAAGTTTGTTTGAAATTTTCCACGTTTTTTGCTTCATCTGTGGTCCAAACATATGTAATATATATTATACAATGATCAAGCTCCAATACAACCAAGCAAAAGAAAAGATTAACTAAGCAATTTGACGATTGAAACGTAAGTAGGGCACATAATTTCAGTTGGAATTTTTCATAATAACCTGCAGGAGTTTGTTAACAAATCAAAGCCACGTCGATGCTTGTAGCAGCTATTTTACACATCCAGAAGTCTGTGGGGTACGTTTTAATTAAACCGGTCCAAATCGATAGCAGAGTATGGCTTACCCAGAAGTACTTAAGGTATGCTTGGCTAACATAAATTGCTTAAAGAACCCGCCAATGCGCTTGTAAACTTGGTAAATCAGTCCAAATTGAAGTAAACTAACGTTATCTGCAACGCAGCTAGAAACTGCTTTCTTGGCAAAGAACTGTTTTTATTGAAACTGTGCGAGCAGCATCACAGTGTGTCTCATTTATAGCATTCTGATTAGAAAGTTATTATCATTATCATCTAATTTACGGGCACTGTTTGTCTAAAACTTAAGGGCACTAGCCTAAACAGTGTCCCTGACCACTGATCGGAAAATTACCTTCTATCTATTATTTTCTCTTAGAATCATATAAACCAATTATTTCAAGTTTTCTACAGAAGAACATGTAGCAAACGTATGTGTAGTAAAGGAAGACGACTGGAGACAGAGAGAAAGTGTGTGTTCTACGCTCCAAGCTTTGTAAGCATATTCGATTTGACGCAGTATACGAAATGGTGTATAGTGGAAGGCATTTTTTGCTCTGGATGTCCAAAAATCGACATATTTGACCGATAAATAAACATTATTAGCTGCCTCAGTCTCTTTAAAGTTTTAGAAAGGCAATACCACCGCAATACATTAAGTTTAATGTAAAAGTTATTTTCAATGCATTTTAAATCCACTATACCTAGATTTCTTCCTTCATCTGTTTTACTATATATAAATTTCGAAGACCAAGTTCCGGTTTAAATGGCGGTTCCGGTTCCGGTTATTCCCTGATGCATATATATGACCTGCGACCACCTGCGAGAACGCCACTTATGGTTCCAGTTACCACTTTGAACCTCACACGGGGCGAAAAGTTGGGTAAACGGCGATCTGCACTGCCTCGATCTATGCAGCGGGAATTTTCATTCATTTTCGTTAGCGGTATATATAACATATGGGCAAATAAAAAATTACTTTAATTACTTTCGCGTATTAGGCTGTGGAATTCAGCAAATAAGCAGCAGACGGTGTAAAAAAATCTTGCTCTAAATAGCACACATGGGTAAAAAGTAAGTCTCCCTACGTCATATTGGTTAAGGAATTGGTACAACCGTTTTGGTCAATGTACGTTTCGCTGTGAATGATAATTTATTTAAAAATATAGTCATTATATTGCTGCGGCGTCTTCTCCAATCTGATCAATATTTTTGTGTTGCGACGACGGTTTCCATCTGTGTAACAAAGTTCAAAAACGTATTCTCCTATGCAAATGCCACTGGTATAATTAAGCGATGTCAGGAATATGGTGCTCTGTTTATTGTGGCTGGGGCGTATTGGCCGTCTCTGACCACAACCACTGACGACTGCGATATTTTCTTTTAGGAGCCCTTCCCAGATCAAAATGTTCAATTTTGATGGGATACAGCGATAATTTTGGTACCATTTAACTCAGCTCAACGAGGAGAATCAGAAAATGTCCATTTTGGCATATTTATGACAGATATTTTTACGTTATCACTGCTCCCTTTGAACACAAAATTCTTTTAGTTGAATCGTTTTAACGAATTGCACAAATTTAGCCAGAGCCTAAACCGTTAATCCATGAACCCGTCCAGCTGAGTTTCATACCAGCTCGCCAATGCTGTTGGAATGATATATAAAATTATACACTTATCCAGATAAATTTTATAGAAATTTTTGAGTAATGAGTTTGGGCAACATTGATAACCAAAAAAAATTATAATGCTATAAATGTGGCAGAAATAGATATTTCATGAACCAGCTCGTCGACCAGAGTCAAATAGTACCAAAACTATTGTTGTATCTTCGAAATTTAATAATTTCAGGCTAGAAGGGGAGTAAGGAGAAAACCAGGATAATGAAAATAGCAGGCCACCCACAATCGTACTACAAAAAGGTAACATAGAATATTTCATATATAGAAAAGATTGCACCGTGGATGTTTTTCATTCACTTATTTTCACTTCATTGAGTAAATTTTTGAGAAATTGTATGTCTGTTAATTTCAAGCATGTGCCTATTAAGACAATAAAAATGGAGAATAATCTTAGAAACCAGTTCGAAATATTTAGAATGTTGCCTTACACGTAGCGGTGTCTGTGGCAGGAAGCTTCGGATTCTAATAGGAGCAAGAAATGGATTGGAACTCACAAGGTTTCGTTAAGTTTTCCGACAAGGCGGTAACGTAACACTCAGCTTTGTGGAAATAGGACACGAAGTTCGGAAATGCCTGATTGAGTAGTAGCATAAATTTATATTGTCTTTTATTTGGGGATCAGGATACCACCCGGACAGCCACCGTTTTGATGGTACTGATGAGTTTTGCTAATATCTTCTATCGTGCTAGCCCAAGTAATTAACCATTTCAGGTAATATTGACATTGATATTGTAGCTAGTGCACCATACTGTACTCGAACGTATCATACAGTGCTCTAAGGTCGTAGTGTAATCCATAATATATACATATACATACATATATATAATATATATTTTATACTCATATAACTTTTAAACAAAGCAATATAATATAATTGTTTCACCGCTTAATACTAGTGCCGCTACACCAACCAATTATGTAAATGCCAGTTTTATAATTACAGGCAAAAATTTAAGCCGAAACCCGCGCGAGTATCAATTGAAACCGTCTGATAAGTTCGGTACGTACTACTAAATTTCCTCACAAAGAACCAGTATATATTTACACAACTTTGAGTCATATAGTCTTTTTTGT
>JASANE010005689.1:0-33486 GCA_030248225.1 Trileptium ribeirensis | reverse complement strand
GTGATGCTAAGACAAAAGCCAAAAATACATTCTTTATTCACTACTAGCTATGTAATAATTTATGTGTCTTCACAATAGTCGTCGCAAGATTATAATGCAGAAACGAGCAGAACTTCAGCTAAGACATAGCTAAAAGTAGTAAAAGGCACAACCAGGTGACCATATCTTTGCGGCAAAATAGCATAATGGGTTATGCTTCTTTTCTATATATAACGCTGTGGATTTGGTACAAAAATTGCTTATTTTTCCCGAATTTAGTGCACTAAATGCCCAACGGCAGATTTGAATAAAAAACGTGAACAACAAAACCAATTCAGCTCAATAAATCTATCGACATATGAAAAAATTTAGATATCTTTATTTGTTACATATTATTAATTATGTACCTATTTATATAATATAGATTATACACATCTGATATATATATCTACATTAGGTTACAATATGAGAAGAAATACCAGTCACTCATAGCGCTAATATATAGTTTATATTAATAGGATATAGCCGATTCTAGGGCTATCCTCATCAGTGCGTGAGTTCCAACCCGGGAGATCGCATTCGGGAATATCAAGGACCCACCCGACCCTAAGAACTTGGAGACTATCACTACCCCAAATAAGAAATCTGACCAATATCGGGCAGTGTATAATCATAATGACCATATTTATTGCGTTAGATAAAGTATATTACATTGCTAAATTTTCACCATGCCCTCATGCTTGTTACATATATATACGATGTGATACGAACGGTCTTCGTACTATGAAATAGTAAAGTAGAAAAAACACACAACTACTTTGTCAAATACAAGAATTATAAACCAAAAAACACAAAGGACAATGTCACAATTTTGACACCACAAAAACAGGGAGTCCCTCGTTTCAGACCATATCCGCCCGCAACGAGACGGCGTGGAACATGAATTTCAACAAAATCGAACAGGATTGTGGTGTGGATCCTGAATCCGGCTACGCCATTCAGGTAGAGTTCTAATCAAGGTTCAAATGCACAACTGTTATGCCAGTCAGCCAACTTGACTACTATGACTACGTACGTAATCAGACAGAAATTGAAAATTTCATTCTTTTTCATTTTTAATCATTCCTTTCATGTCCAACTCCGTCAATTGGCGTAATGCATCATTTGCCTTCAAGATGTGTGCGGCAGGGCCGAATTTTGTCACAGTCTGCCGTGGCTCTAAAGCCAAGCTTGGCTAGCCGCGGTCAGCCAGTGTGACATTTTTTGTGCCGAGCCAGACCCTGCAAATATATTTAGACTATAGTAAAGTGAGGCTGATAAATTGTCACAAGGGCCGGAATCGGCTCTAATAGCCAGAAATATATGACGACAATTGGTGGAAAATCGCTAAAAAATGAAAATTGATGATAGTTATCGTCATATATTCGTAAAACATCCTTCCAGTTACAGTAGCATAATTATCATGCATGAAAAAGCATGTTTTACAAGCTACTAGATTGGCTTGGAAAAGCGGTTAAACAAATATTTTGAAAATAGCGATATTTACGCATTTATTTTGCCTGAATTTATGCGCTTTGCTTTTAATTACTACTAATGTTACATTTTTTGGGCCTAGAGCTAAATATATTAGATGTAACAGAATCTGCTAAACTGAATATAATAATTATTTTTCCAGTAGCCCGTTCCAGCTACCAAACCCTGAGACATAGCCACTCCCGGCCTGTACAAACATACTAGCATAGCTTAGCTATTTATTTTATTTATGAAGGGCCAAATGTGGCTGTGCGTTTTTGTCACGAGCCGGAATTGGCTCTGTGACAGAATCCGGCCCTAGGTGCACACATCTTAAGGTAAATGATGCGCATAATGCCATAAGTTGTGTTAACTATGCTTTCCGCAGGATGTATGATTGTACGTGCATTGTTATTCGCTCACTTTGTGAGGTTCCTTAAGGAACACCCAGAAGCAGCTCTCACACAGATGAGTGGTTTGTATACCTCGATGATAATTGCATTTAAACAAACGGGATGCGATTCGATGCACCAACTTAACTTTATCAAGCGCTACAAGCACACAAACTAATTCGGCCGTTAAAGGGTTAATCAAAAATTAGTCAATCCTATGACTAAAACAATATGATATACGATTTCCAGAAAGGATGTATATAGAAATTGCAAAATCTCGTGTACTATACAGATTTTGCAGCTTCAATCAGTACATCATCGCTTAATGTAGATATAATTTGCCAATCTATCCACCGTTTTTCCAAAATCATGATAATTATACCGCTGTGTCTACCGAAAAATTATGTCATCAGCAAAGCAGTGATTGAACGTTCAAATTCAAACATTCAATGGATGTCTTATCGTGTTGTTGAGGGCTTCCTCCACATATTGCCACAGTTCCAACAAATCTGAACCAAAGGAGCAGGAGTTTAATACCGTAGGAGGCCATTGAGATTGGTTGAGATCTAGTAAAATCAGAGTTTCTAGCATGAAAACAAATTTTTTTCGGGTTCCATAAGCGGCTGATCGATCACCTGGACCCTTAATATCCCAATACTTCATCCGAACAGCCGTTCCGACCAGCGGCTCCGAACTGTACCGAGTGAAACTAACAATGATGATTAATTCTAAAGTCAACCACCATGATAGCATATCGCAGAGTAGCATCGACTAGCACAGTGCAAGTTCATCATATAATACTTCCATGGAAATGTGAACCATCATTTTTACCAAGTGCGTTTGGATCATCGTTTGGTACAAGGAGTCGCGAAAGCCGGCACTGGCCAAGCCCAATGACATGAAAAATTCGCTCACAGCAAAACATGAGACATTCGCCATGACTTCCATTCCTGATTGCCCGAAACTACCTACCGTCCCAGCCGGCGCTTCATCCTCTGCTGATCACTGGCACAAATGGTCTACAATTCACATTGAAGTATATCACAGATTGTTGCCAAGATTTCGCTACAGGATGTCGCCTGTTTTAGTCTGTTCAGCATCACTTTTGATTTCGTCAGGACTGTCGGGATAACGAATCACCTGTCCATAAAAGAGCGCCACCGTCCATCGGTGCTTCATGACGTAGCTGCTGCTGTCACTGGCCCAGTGGTCACATGTGTCGCCGCATGTCTTAGTGTTCGATTTCCACCTCCACCGCGTGGCTTGATCTTTTCCGATATCGTCCACATGGCTTCTTCGTTAAGTCGATCTTCGAAATTGTTAAAGTAGTCCAATACTTTGTCGTTACGTTTGATTTGATAGCTCCTGAAAAAAACTTTTGCTTAAAAGAAATTATAGAAAAGACCGGATCGAAAACTTTTGTGAAAATCAAGGTTTTCCCATAGGGTGTCATTCCAAGATCTATGTAGGTTTCCACATAGGGTAATCTTATAACGTTTTTCGCTCGCAGCCCACACCTAAGGCCCTAAATTTAACCTGGGCTTACTAAAGAACATGACATAGTTTGCCCTACGATACTGATGTCAGCAACGCCTTTTTCTATCCGCTGTTATTACAGTGGGAAAACTTCACATGATCCAAATATGTTGGTTAGACCAGTGTGAATATATTGGTGAATCGAACCATATCCGAAACCGAATAGCTTCGCTTTTTGTATTTCTGTAAACTTATGTACACAGTAAAGTACGCACCAGAAATGACCGTCGCATTTCGAGAAAGTCTCCAGCGAACCGCGAGCTTTAGTGGCTCGCTCGAGATTTCGAAACTATTTAAATCAATTAGTAAATTTTATTTAAGAGCAAATTTATTTCGAGCGAGTCTCGAGCGAATTGCGATCGAGCGACAGTAATTTTTGGCGGGTCGCGGGTGCTGTACTTATAACACTCATTAATTTATGCGTGAAAAGGGTTAATTATTAATTTTTAATTTAGTGCGGTATTAAGTGTGAGAGTTTGAATTTAGGATTAAAATTTCAATCTATGAAGTTCTAATTTTGGCAAATAATAACTATGAAATGCCATTATATTTAAAATATGTATACAGTGGACAAGGCATATCCTTTGGAGGAAGGAATAAGATCAACGACCGAGGTATAGCAGTGGGTTTGGGCAGGCGTGATAATATAGACTTGGGCGGGCAGGTTAGTAATGCGGACGAGGAATGTCCTTTGGGCTAGCAGATTAAAGAGGACGGGGTATGTCATAGGGTAAGCGGGCAATATGGACAAGGAATGCATTTGGGGGCGCGGAATATAGTGGACGAAATACGTCTTCGGGTGAGCGGGGCAAGATGGACGAGGAGTGCCTTTGGGAGAGTGCAGTAACGTGGACGAGGTATGTTTTCGGGTGAGCGGGGCAAGATGGACGAGGAATGCATTTGGGGGCGCGGAATATAGTGGACGAGATACGTCTTCGGGTGAGCGGGGCAAGATGGACGAAGAATGCATTTCGGGGCGCGAAATATAGTGGACGAGATACGTCTTCGTGTGAGCGGGGCAAGATGGACGAGGAATGCATTTGGGGACGCGGAATATAGGGGACGAGATACGTCTTCGGGTGAGCGGAGCAAGATGGACGTGGAATGCCTTTGGGGCGCGGAATATAGTGGACGATGTACGTCTCCGGGTGAGCGGGGCAATATGGACGAGAAATGCCTTTAGGCGGCGGGTACAGTGGGCAAAATATGGCCACCGGGGCAATGGACAGATACGATCTGTTTGTCATAAATCTTACCAGGCCTTGAATCGACGGACATTGTCCAAAATTGTGTATTGCTGGATTCGTTTGTTGAAATTGATGATGTCGTGGTGTTCGACGGAGGATTCGGAACGCTCGTGATTTAAAAAGTCCTGGTTGCCGATGTGAACAAACGTCAGATCTTGTAAAATTAAGCCCCTGAAACAAAATATACTTTTTATACCATCTGAACACTTATCAACCCTTTCGTTCTAATACGTATACCAATAGTTACTGATATATTTTGACAAAAGTATGACACTCTTCGAAATCACCATATAAAATCGTCCGGCATGACGCGATCCATTTCAACCTTACCCTCTTCCTGGTACTGGGGTGTCCCTCCTCACTTTGGTGGGGGTCACGGTCTTATGGAGAAAAATTTTTCTGACCACCCCTCTCATTTTTAGGGGGCTGTTTGAAAAAGAAACTCTTTTGTTGACCCTCCCTTGTTTTGAAGTTGGGAGATGCTTATGCTCCCTCGAAAGTGAATGTGGGTCGGAAGAAATATTTCTCCACCAGACCATAAACCCCCAAAGGTGATCGAGAGGCTAACCCCCAGGAACCAGAGCGGGTAAGCTCAAAATGAATCGTGTAATGCCCGGCGCTTTTATATTGTGACTTCGAAGAGTGTCACGCTCTTATCAAGAAACCATCGTAAACTCTTGCTTATGCTAGTGTCTATTTCGTACAATCTTGAAGCAGATTGTACCGCGGCGGCGAATGGGATCGTCTTGTTACGAGCCTCGTACCTTAGCCACTACGTTATTCAGCAGCTGTTGCTGAATGCCACCAACGTGGAAACGTTCTCCCGGAGGAGTCAGAATGACATGGAACCGAACAATTATAGAGAAAGATCTGGCCTGTCTTCGCATGCAGCATCTTTACCAAAGCAATGGATTAACATCTGTCAGGATCGAGCGCAGTGATCATTTCACGGAATGCTGGCAGGATCGAGCGCAGTGATCATTTCACGGAATGCTGGCAGGATCGAGCGCAGTGATCATTTCACGGAATGCTGGCAGGATCGAGCGCAGTGATCATTTCACGGAATGCTGGCCGTCGACGGAGTCAAATTAAGCGCTTGGCTCTTAACATAACCTCGGAAACAGTGCACTAACTTCGCACGATTCCAAGTATTTGCAGTACGACTAACTCGATTTAGTACAACGCTTCGCAATGCATTTACGCAGCGACAAATGTGTCAATTTACGAACGAAAGGATTAATTTACTTCAACTTTTCATTGTTAACATGCTCCTGTGTCGCTGATTTGTCTTTCTATTCTTGTAGACTAATATTTTAACTAACACATTAGTTATATTTTGGCGTATGATCACGTTGTGTTCCCAGCTTACAGTGCTCACCTTAAATGGACCTACGGTACGACCGTAGAATGTGAAAATCAATTGCCCAACTGCAAAGAAAAATATGAACAAACTCAAGTTTTGTTCAATAAACCTGGATTATTATGTTCACATTAACATATAACATATTTTTAGGTGAAAATTTGAAGAGAATCTATCTAAAAATTGACACAAATTATGGTGATATCTCAAAGACTCATTAAATCCGACTTACAAATATGGCAAACATGGCGGTTTGGCTTCGGACAGCGCTTGACGATACGCTTTGAACGACTGCGAAGTATCGATAAGTGAACTGTGTTCTTTTAATTCCTAGAAAAAATGTTTGAAATATCAGAAACAAAACCGTTTAAAATTATCTAAAAACGTGAATGTTTTCAAAAAATTCTGAGACCAACATGTCACTCAAACGGTCTTTCCACCGCCTCAACCATATTTCCTCCATAATTTGGAAATTATGAGCAAAATCAGAAGAAATTTCAGGGGAACAGTGCAGAAATTGTAAGGGAAAATTTGGGAAAAACTGGAAAAAATTTTCGGTTAGCCCATCTGACTGGCCTATAGCACAACTCCCTCCCCATCTACCACGGCCATAAGTGCTATAATCATTTGTACCCACTGCGCATTTACGCAAAGAGTATAGCAGTGAATAACCGGAACCGAAATTTACCGGAACCGGAACCAGCAGCCGGAACCGTCCATTTAAACCGTATCCGGAACCGGAATCGGAACCTGGTCTTCGAAATTTATATATAGTAAAACAGATGATAGAAGAAATGAAGGTATAGTGGATTGAAAATGCATTAAAAATAACTTTTACATTAAACTTAATGTATTGCGATGGCATTATTGCCTATCTGAAACTTTAAAGAGACTGATGAAGCTAATAATGTTTATTTATCGATCAAATATGTCGATTTTTAGACACCCAGAGCAAAAATGACTTCCACTATACACCATTGCATACACTGCGTCAAATCGAATATGCTTACAAAGCTTAGAGCATAGAATACACACTTTCGCTCTGTCTCCAGTCGCCTCCCTTTACTACACATACGTTTGTTGTATGTTATTCTGTAGGAAACTTAAAATTATTGGTTTATATGATTCTAAGAGAAAATGATAGAAGGTAATTTTCCGATCAGTGGTCAGAGACACTGTTTGGGCTAGCGTTGGACAAACAGTGCCCGTCAGTTAGATCATAATGATGATAACTTTCTAATCAGAATGCTATAAATGAGACACATTGTGATGTTGCTCGCACAATTTCAATAAATATAGTTCATTGCCAAGAAAGCAGTTTCTAGCTGCGTTGCAGATAACGTTAGTTTACTTCACTTTAGACTGATTTACCAAGTTTACAAGCGCACTGGCGGGTGCTTGACGCAATTTATGTTAGTCAAGCACACCCTAGGTACTTCTGCGTAAGCCATACTCTGTTACCGAGTTGGACCGGTTTAATTCAAACGTATCCTACAGACTTCTGGATGTGTAAAATAGCTGCTACAAGCATCGACCTGGCTGTGATTCAACAAACTCCTGCAGGTTATTATGAATAATTCCGCTCAAATTATGTGTCCTACTTATGTTTCACACGGCAAATTGGTTAGTTAATCTTTTCTTTTGCTTGGTTGTATTGGAGCTTGATCATTGTATAATATATATTACATATGTTTGGATTACAGGATGAAGCAAAAAACGTGGAAAATTTCAAACAAAATTTTTTAACCGGAATTCAGGTTCCGGTATAGTTTTTGCCCTTTGCCGGAACCGCAACCGGAACACGATTTTTGCGGGAACCGGAACCGGAATTCCGGTTACTCCCTGGAGTATAGGTATATATTAGTGGCTGTAAAAGAAAGAAACTTGTAAACTTAAACAATACCGACAACAATAATTTTAGTTTTCGGTGTTAAATAGTTATAATTTGTCCGGCAAGATTTCCTACTGATGTTCCACGTATCGGCTTCCTGTGTTTTGGTTTGATAACATTAACGTACCGATACTGCTGACTCCTCACAGTATTGTTACCGTGCCCTATCCAGAAAATACTGACAGATTTACATATATTTGTGAAACAAAAATTTATAAAAATGAGTATAGACAAAAAACAAAGGATAATTTCCTCAATAAAAAGCATTCTTATAGTAATTTTTGAGCTAAAATTTGGAAAAACTCACCTACAAAATTATCTCAAAAATATCTATGCCAACGAATGCTGACAGAAAAATCGGTGCCCAAAATTGGAACTTGCTCTATCAGGTGGTAACTAACAGTATAGGGAGAAAAATACTTTATCATTCATGTACCCAGCCAAAAAGAGAAGACAGTAGGAACATCCTCCAGCTGACTAGTTTGTTGTAATGCGCGGCGTTTCAAGCTCTTCAAAACTGAAAAAGGCTTCCTGAATTGTTTTTTGAAAGTGAAAGTGGTTCCGCAAATTTTATAAATAGTATACCTGGAGTCATCGAAGCTTACGCACGCGGATTTCCTGGCATAGAAATCAAAAACTGATTTATATTTCAAGGTGATCCATTCAGCCGACTCACAATGAATATTTATGCATTTTCGTCCGCGATATAGGGTCAATCCCACCTTTTCCTCGCCGTTCAGCGTCCCTTTTAATACTACTACTTCGATTATTTTAACTTCGGCCTTCTGGATAACCCAACATGTTCACATTGAACAAGTATGATGGCTGATTCAAAGCCTTATCATGGTCGATCTGTTACTTACCTCAACGTGGTGTTTGGGCCAATCCAACCGCAAAATGGAGCTGGACTCAAGGGCACTGAGAACCGCCAGATACGAGTTGAAGTTGCCCATGTGTCGAAGCTTCTGAAACGAACAAAAAACAGTAACAAAGCGGGTTCCAATATGTCTTGATGACTGAAGGGACACAAATTGGGTAAACGGTCGAGAAAATCCACGTTCTGTATCAAGGAAGTCCTACAAATCTATATGGGATCACAACTGAGACGAACCAAGATAAAGTTGAGCAGCACCACGCCTTACATAAAGACCCATCGAAGCAAATAACCCGAATATACCTTCGATATTTATTAGAAATTTTAAAACTGATCACTTACAGCTCCTAAAAATGGCACAATAATTGTTCAAAAATTCATTTTACAGTTTACCAATACGTATCAAAAATAGGGACATAGAGGAAACGTATTTTATGCGAATCGATCGTAATGAGCGGAGTTTCCGGGGGCAGTACCCGAGTGAGTAAAAAATTCTTTTCTCCATATGTGAAACTCATAAACTCTTCGAAAGATTGATGGATTTTCGCAATTTTTTTACTCAACGCGTAGCTTTCTAAGGAAACCATGATATACTGATACACTCGTGCGAAACAAAATATGAGAACCTAATGCATTGAACGTCGTAGAATTTGACGAAAAACTCAAAATATATAAGGTAAAATATATTTTATTTGCTTAGATCCGATCATGAAATCATGTGCAGTAAAATACCTGAGCTCAACAATAGATTTAACCCCTTGTTACAGCTTTACATTTCCATGAGAACTTATACAGCTAAAGTTTTGTCTGTAAACAATCTCCGCATCCATACTAAAACACCACGAACGATACAGCTCTGGAGACGGAATACCGTGGTTTCAAAACTCTGGTTTTGCTACAATTTTGCTAGGCTTTGTATAAATCTGGAGGTTACTCGAACACTTTATCCAAGTCAGAGTTCTTTTCATGATACCTCACCCTAAAAATGATTTTGTGTCTCCCTTCAACAGAATTGGGTATTAATATTTTTAGACTGCCTAGCGAAAACTTTCTCGCATTGTGGTAACAGGCTTTGTTCAGCACCTAAAACAGGATTTCTTAAGCTGAAACTACAAATGTGAAAATGCTAGTAATCACTTAAGCTTAACTTATCCTATGATTTCCCGGACGATTGCTGCAGAAATTGAAAGCCGGATTTTAGAAGCCAGGATTTCAAATCCGCTGGATGATAATGGATCTGGTCAAGAAACTAATAGGGATCCGTAGTATTCCATTTTATCTCGTTTGGATTATCCAAAATAATTGATACTAAAAATTAACCCTTTTCTTCTTAAACTAATGAGTATTTCGTACAGTCGTGAGAAAAGTTTTGCAGCTGCCGCGGACTGAACCTGGATAGTTTTGGTGCGAGCCTCATACGCCAGCCACTACGCTATCTGGGAGCTGTTGCTCGGTTATTTAGGAAACATCACAAAACGAGCGAACAACAACGCATGGCTAAACGCACACTGAACGCCAAGCTCCGTTAGTGCATTGCGTTACAGAACATACGCTGAGAAATGTGTCAATTTAACAACTAACGGATTAATGCCTGCTCTGACTATTTATAACTGGAAAAAAGTAACTAAGTTTAAGTTTTTAAATTACCCGGTGGGAAAACACTTACCTTCATAACTTTAATAAATTTATCCATAATTTTAATTCGATCCTTTGGATCAGCTTCGCTTAGGATCCGCGATCGTACCCAGTAGGACGTATTGTTGAAGTGCTCGGTGAATTGGATCAGATTGGTGCTGCTTTCCTCGCTTTGTTCTTGTGACCACGACAGCATTTCATTTAGCTATAAAAAACAAATATTAACCTTTCAAAGATTTTGATAATGAAGTTTTACAACAATATAACTAGCTTATAACTACTAGCTTAATTTTGTATACTCAGATAAAAACGAATTTTAAAACCTCCCAAAATGTGAATGCCTTTCGCAACTTTTCTGTTTACAAATACATTTTTTCAAATTTTAACTCATAAACCTTTAAATCCCAAAATATTTTCACTTGTGGCTCCAGTTGCTTGGGTAGAATTTCCACTTTTCTTTTTAGCAAAAACATTTTTTCAAATTTCAATTCATCAACCTTCTAATGTCAAAATATTTTCAGTTACGGCTCCAATTAGTTGGGTAGAATTTCGAGTCTGAAAATTTTGGGTAGCAATAGCGTTGGGGAAACTTTGAAAATTTCGCTACAAGTATGGGTTCTCTTCATAAAGACAAAAAAAATTTTGCATTCTAGATTAAGTAAGAAGGAGGGTAAAACCTTGTAGTGTAATTTTGGATAGCGAGAGCGTTGGGGAAACTTTGAAAATTTCGCTACAAGTATGGGTTCTCTTCATAAAGACAAAAAAATTCTGCATTCTAGATTAAGTAAGAAGGAGGGTAAGCCCCTTGTAGTGTAATTTTGGATAGCGAGAGCGTTGGGGAAACTTAGAAAATTTCGCTACAAGAATGGGTTCTCTTCATAAAGACAAAAAATTCTGCATTCTAGATTAAGTAAGAAGGAGGGTAAGCACCTTGTAGTGTAATTTTGACAAAACAAATAGTACGCCGCAGCTTACACCAGCAACAACTTACCTCAATCCGTTGGAAATAGTAACAATCGAGATAAGTCATTTGTTCGGCAATATCAGAGGCTTTGAAATTGAGCAACTGTGTGTTTGACCTGAAATTAAAACAAACAAAATAATTTATTAATTTATACAAATACTACCGCCAAATATAGCTCCTAGAAACGGTAGTAAGAATGCATTCTATCATGCCGTCCTCGATATGCTAAGCCTAAACCTTAGCCAAAGCTTCGCATCTTATAAAGAAAAAGCTTAGACTAAGTACAACCATAAGTCGTCGGGTTACTACAGCCGAACACCCTACAATCATCTGTTCTGTTTTTCTAATCATGCAACGTTTGGACCCCTAAAGATGACACGGGACGCCCGACCATGAGGCACATTCTTCAATCGAACACCTTTAGATCCAAAGGCAAGATCTGATATTTGAAAAGACACAAATTTGGGCCATAGAACCTAGTTTGGGATGATATAAAGCGGTGTCCAGGAAACGGAGCGGAGTTTCTCCTCAATTTGCAGTTAAAAGACACAAAAATTCCTGTTTTTGTCTGTTTGTGTAAGTTTTAACGCATAAAACTTTGCTTAAATTGTTTCATTTCTTTAATTGTATACTTGGCTTTGTGTTTGCACTGATCCTCCAAATGATTTCATGCTTAATAATCATGCAAAAAAGTAACAGGAATTAGGAATTTTGTGATTTTGACAACACTGAATCCACTGAAATTTTAATTTATAGATGAAGCTCGTAAAGCGCTAGATCCAAGAAAAAATGTGTTAATCAAACGCTATATACGAATACGATAAAATTATCCACACACTATGATCACAGATCGGCTTCGGATCTTATGCAATATGAACCCGCACTAAGACAAAATTAAGCGAAAAAAGGCACGGGCATATTGACAGGGCTGACCAAAGGGAACGACTTACTTTGACGAAGACCCAGAGGCGACGGTGGTGCTCGTCGTGGAATGATGACCCGTATAATTTGGTACCACGGCGCTGGACCTCCGTTCGGTTTCGCTGCGTTTTCGTTGTACTTTTTCTAGTATTTTCACCCGAAGCAGCTTCGACAGATGCAGTTCACCGACACATTGAATCATTGAGTAAACGCAATTGTTCAACGTTTTGATCACCGAATCACACGTTTCTGATGGGCTGAAACAAAATCGGACGTTGGATTTCATCGATCAACAATATTCTGTACCAGAGGAGGCGGCCTAATTAACAGCGGGGGTTAGGACTAACGAAGGTACAGATACCCCGAGTTTTCAGCTGGCGAGGATCCATCTGACTCTGTGAGACCCAGTTTTGTCAAGTAGCTATATACCAAGTTTCAAATGCATAATCTTACTACAGAGTCCCGTTAGTACATATAGATGAGAAGCTTACTTTACCCACTTTTCAGCTCGTGGTTAAGCCCATCTATATCATAGTGACAAAACGGCTATGATAAGCTATGCATCGAGTTTCCAATGCATAATTGAGCCAAGTGTTTTTGTTTTCGTCAGAGGGGAAAAGATCAGCTCCGTCTGTCCGTCCGTCCTTTGAAATCCTCAATAACTACTGGGCCGGTTTACATTTTTTGTTTGAAAGGCCTAATATAGATGAGGTGCAAGACATATAGATTTTGTCAAAATTTGCTTTAGTTAACTAGTAATTAGCTAATTAGTTAGGCGTGTTAGCACATTTTTAGCATTTTCAAACAAAAATTACATATTTTTCAATGAATAATTATTGTAAAGCTATTATTTTGGTGCTTATACTACATCTCGCCGCGGTGATTGTGAATCTGGTGTTTATTACTATTCGAGGACCTCAAAAACATGCTAATTAGTTAGATAATTGAGCGAGGCGAAGCGTTTTTGTTTTCGTCAGAGGGGAAAATCGGCACTGTCTGTCCGTCCGTCCATCCGTCAAACTCTCAATAACTACTGGGCCGATAAAAATTTTTTTGAGTCCTAATACACGACAGGTGCAAGGCATATAGTTTTTGTCAAAATTTGCTTTAGCTAATTAGTAATTAACTAATTAATTAAGCGAGTTAGTCTATTTTTAGCATTTTCAAACAAAAATACTTTATTTTTCAATGAATAATCAGTGTAAAGCTATTATATTGGTGCATATACTACATCTCACCATGCTGAATATGAATCCGGTGCTTATTGCAATTCGAAGAAATTAAAAAACATGCTAATTAGTTAGGTAATTACCTAATTACTAATTAATTATTAATTAGCTAATTTTTTTGAAAATTTTCAAAGTGGTCAGAAATATATCAAGGCTAATAGTTTATTGTTATGGGCGTGCAAACTTAAAGTGACTCAGGCAACCATCCTATTTTGTATTTTTGGACAAAATTTGTTACGGAACGCGTTTTGGTCAATTGAAATTCGGCGTAAAGTTGTGCGCTAACACAGCATTCGCGGTTGAAATCTAGACATTTTGTGTACGCGAAAATTGAAGTAAAATTACCCAAATGTTTGAGCACGAAAATTTGTCGATTTCATTGTGACGTCACTTTTGCATTACATTTGTTCGCAAACACTGTATAATCCAAATTTAAATGATAATACATTAGGGAACAGAATTTCTTGAAACTGAAATCGCCGAAATTCTGTTCGAACACAAGGTCTAATTTCTGGCACTTGAATTTGATTTTGCCAATTTTCGGTTAGCGAAAAACCGAAGGAAATTAAGCCTGTTTTCCGAAACAAGGGTTTGCGATTCGATATCAGTAATGACAGAATAGGATGGTTGGCGGGGTCACCTTAAGTTTACTCACGCATGAATAAGATTCACATTCAATTATAAGACTTAGGCTACATCAGGGGATGTCACCCACAAAACCCAGCGAACCTGTAACTTTCTATCTCTAATAATGAGATTGACACGTAGCTAATTTTAGAGCCACCCAAAAAAGCGGAATATTTTTATTAAATCAATTTAAAGTTGAGTTGAGTTGATAATGATTTTCCATAGTATGCAATGGAAAACAAGAACTGAATGAACACAGAGTGTCTACCAACGAGAAAGTTTTAATTTTATCACTATGACGGCTATCCATAATGTTCAACAACTATTTACTGGCCTTCAAAAAATTTCCTACTTTCACAGTTTGGTGACCATCTAGAAATTTCAAGGTTTTCCCAGCAAACATCATCCACAAACTTTTCGGGTAACAATATTATTCTCAACAATTTTAAGTTTTAGAGCGGAGAGCGAACTATAAGCGATATGAAATATCGGTCTCTAATGAGACTGATAAATAAAAGAAGAAACCTACGTGAGATCATCGACCACACGTACGAGATGGGCAAACGAATGAGACGCCGCTCGACGCTTGACCAAATCCGAATCCCGAACGAAGTGAAAATAGCGAGAAATGAGCTTCTGGAGCAGCGAGTGGGGATCCACAAACGTCCGGTAGGTCATCAGGAAGCATTCTTGGTAGCGGAAGTCTAAAAGAACAATACAATAACTACAATAAATGGGTTTTAAACCGAGCTCATACTGTACACCATAATGTCATATGAGGGAAGAATTAATAGTGGTCGCCTCTGCCAATGAACCATTGATATAAATTTTAATATCAGCTTGGCTCAAATACCGACATATCGCATAAATTAGGTATTTTAGGATTTTAGGACATAAATATCATAATTTAGGATTTCCCTGACAATGTGTGACGAATGCAGACAAGATAGAGACCGGTATGAACCCGACGAGAGAATAACCCGGCTTGAACCCTTATTTAACAGAACCGATGGAGGCTTCCAAATCGTTCTAACGCAATTCGACATCTCATTTATTTAAATATATATACACCATGACAGTTGGCGTAATAGATAAAATATTTTAAAATTATTTTAAATTACGATATTGTGTACAAAATTAGGTATTTTCTCGAATTTAGTCCAACAATATAAACCGTATTGCCATGAAATAAATAATAATCAAAATAAAATAATCAAAATGGGAAGGCATTTTACAATATATTAACTAAAACTATAGTGCTAAATAACGCCATACCTGCTTTTGTGGAACACGGCCTGGTTGCATGGACAATTAGCACATCCGCTGGACCTCCACGAACGTCGCCGATTGAACCGTCCTGAAACAATGAATTATATAAAAATAGAATTTACTGATCCAAAGTAGTAATTGAACCAAACCACTCCGCTACTACTCATTTAAACATCGTGGGGTGGGTAGAATTATAGCACCGTTCCAAATGCGAGACACTGAACCGACCACGAATGTTATAGGAAATCTCAGACGGTCTAGCACTGCGTGGACCCCAAAACCCAGTCACGGCGGAATAGCTCCACTTCGTGGATACTGGAGTTCGCCAATTGGCTTTCGAAAAAAGACATCCCGATATTCCGAACGTTTGGCCAACTTTCGTTGCAGCTTCAATGTGACATTACTCAATCATGTTCCACACTGACAATAAATCCTAAGGCGCAGCCATATTTGACAACGCTCTTATATGTACGTACACAGCCTAAGACAAGCGTCCAAATAAAATACCTCAGCTGTCAAAATGGAATTAACGTAGCAAATATTATGTCATCAAAACAGTGTAACTAAATTGAGCAATTAAAAAAAATTAAAATTCTAGTACTTTTAATAAGCTATGCGTTGATAGACTGTGAATCTACATCTAAACTTTCTAAAATTTCTTCCTCGCGAACGTTCTATAAACGTCACATCAGTGACAAGTGAAACGTCATGTCAGTGACAAGCAAATCTTCATATCAGTGACAAGCAAAACGTCATGTCAGCAACAAATTACAAAAAAAGGAACATGGACTTACCCTAAAAACGGTACAGGGTAACTTACCTGCATTTTGTTGAATAGTAAATGTCGCGTGACATCGAATTCTTCGAGAAAATTCACGTCCGCTGGAGACGGTGCCACTCGAGGACTAACCGATGGTGCTCTGAAAATTTTCAAACTAAGATAGAAATTCACGTCCGCTGGAGACGGTGCTACTCGAGGACTAACCGATGGTGCTCCGAAAATTTTCAAACTAAGATAGAAATTCACGTCCGCTGGAGACGGTGCTCCTCGAGGACTAACCGATGGTGCTCTGAAAATTTTCAAACTAAGATAGAAATTCACGTCCGCTGGAGACGGTGCCACTCGAGGACTAACCGATGGTGCTCTGAAAATTTTCAAACTAAGATAGAAATTCACGTCCGCTGGAGACGGTGCCACTCGAGGACTAACCGATGGTGCTCTGAAAATTTTCAAACTAAGATTGAAATTCACGTCCGCTGGAGACGGTGCTACTCGAGGACTAACCGATGGTGCTCCGAAAATTTTCAAACTAAGATAGAAATTCACGTCCGCTGGAGACGGTGCTCCTCGAGGACTAACCGATGGTGCTCTGAAAATTTTCAAACTAAGATAGAAATTCACGTCCGCTGGAGACGGTGCTACTCGAGGACTAACCGATGGTGCTCTGAAAATTTTCAAACTAAGATAGAAATTCACGTCCGCTGGAGACGGTGCTACTCGAGGACTAACCGATGGTGCTCCGAAAATTTTCAAACTAAGATAGAAATTCACGTCCGCTGGAGACGGTGCTCCTCGAGGACTAACCGATGGTGCTCTGAAAATTTTCAAACTAAGATAGAAATTCACGTCCGCTGGAGACGGTGCCACTCGAGGACTAACCGATGGTGCTCTGAAAATTTTCAAACTAAGATAGAAATTCACGTCCGCTGGAGACGGTGCTACTCGAGGACTAACCGATGGTGCTCCGAAAATTTTCAAACTAAGATAGAAATTCACGTCCGCTGGAGACGGTGCAACTCAAGGACTAACCTATGATACTCTGAAAATTTTCAAAAAAAGATAGAAATTCACGTCCGCTGGAGACGGTGCCACTCGAGGACTAACCGATGGTGCTCTGAAAATTTTCAAACTAAGATAGAAATTCACGTCCGCTGGAGACGGTGCCACTCGAGGACTAACCGATGGTGCTCTGAAAATTTTCAAACTAAGATTGAAATTCACGTCCGCTGGAGACGGTGCTACTCGAGGACTAACCGATGGTGCTCCGAAAATTTTCAAACTAAGATAGAAATTCACGTCCGCTGGAGACGGTGCTCCTCGAGGACTAACCGATGGTGCTCTGAAAATTTTCAAACTAAGATAGAAATTCACGTCCGGTGGAGACGGTGCTACTCGAGGTCTAACCGATGGTGCTCTGAAAATTTTCAAACTAAGATAGAAATTTTGAAACTGGAGAATCATCATGTTTCAGAGTATCATCGATGACAGTCAGGGCATGAGCGAAGCACAAATTATTCATTTTTAAATAGGAAAAAAGAACATAATTCAAAGCTTTTGGGTAACGCTTCAAATTTTTACCCAAACCTTAAGCTATAGGGTCACACCATCCGAAACTGTTCCAAAATAGCCTCAAATAACATAGCATTCATTAATAGTTGATTCCGCTGACTCTCTGATTTACGATTACATATTCAAAATAGGTATATAAATTTAAGCCTACTACAGTGTCCAATTTCAAAGTTTAATCATTTAGTAATCCCGCGATCATCCATCATCATTTATGATTTAATATAGATTTTAGGTATTTCGGACCAGACCATATACCAAAGCAAATGGCAATTATAATAGAAATGCCCGATATATTTGCTCCTAATCGAGCTATTGTTAGAGCTAGAAAGCCGGCCCGTGTTTACGTCCTAAAAACCACAAGAACAATAAAACTACAGCTGACCGACATTCACATATACAACCCACCGTAGCAAACAAGACATCTTGGCCCACTGAAAAGAATACCAATAACATAGACTGGGATTGTCGCCGTGTAACGTTAGTTTAGGTTGCAATTAAATTCCGTTCGAGAGACCCAATTTCAAAAATAAAGCTAAAATCCTGCTCTGGTGTAATTTCACACACACACAGACACGGTTCTACTGGGAGTTGACGCTTAGATTCGGCCTCTACTGAAATATAATAATTCTTTGAGAATGAATGGTGCGAAAAGCCTAAAACATTCTAACCCAGTAATTATGACTCCAGAAGCCATACACTAAACCAAGAGTGTATAAGGGAAGAGTATGTCACTTACACCACCCCTCTAATGTTAACCGGTGTTTGACGGCATGGTGTTTCCGGTTCTACCCCGACCATTCCATTTCTTTGGGGGAGTTACCATACACCACTTACTCGTACACTCCCCAAAGTTTTAGGATGGGCGTAGGTTGAAGATTTGCGATCGGTTTAAACGACTCCCTTAAATCTTGGGTAAGGGTCCGAGCTACCCCCACAAAACTGAGAAGTGTTACTGTGCTTGATGGCTCCCCAGAAATGAGGAGCTATAGCGGCAAACGCTCAAACATCAAACCTGACTTAACATTACAGTGCTGGAAAGTGACATACTCTTCCCATAGAAGCTGTTGGTTAAACAAACTAAAATCAAATTCCCACGCCGTCGCAAATAGCTGTCGAACGCGGTTTTGCCTTTACACTAAGCTAAGCTTGATAAGCAATTGTTCTAAAGCAAACAGTTAAATAATCTATTGTAAAACGATGGAATTCCGCTATAGGGGTGGGAACGGGGGCATACCCCTCGTTCACGGTGACTGCTCGTATTAGCCACCTAATTAAAACCAAGCGAAACTCAAAACCGTCACTTACCTAGCTGGTGGTGGTGGCGTAGATAACGGAGTGGTACTCTCGTCGTCCTCTTCATCATCGTCATCGTCCAGGGAGCATACATCCGGATCAGCGAGAACGCATCGGGTCAAAGTGTCGCCACTGTCACCGCAGGTCTTATTCGGTCCGGTGCTCTTCCGGTCATTCCCGATACCCGAGCACGAACCGGTGGATGCGATCCCTTCATCTTGATCATCGTCATCGTCGTCATCAATGTTGGTTATTGCCGCTCCGTTGTGGCCGCATTCGATGGCAATCGGTGACGCTATTAACCGAGATGGAAGGCCCGTGGATCCGGCCGAAGGTATTGTAAGGTTCTCGGTACGATCCAACAGATCTGCCAACTGCTCGTAATAGTCATCCGACGGGTCCTAAACAACAAAAACACTTAATAGTAGGTATATCAATATATATAATTCGAAAATGAGACCTCAAGCAGAGGTCAGTGAAGTAAACGGAACCATATATATTTTTAAGCTACTTCATTCGTAATCCTTCTGCTTTATCCTGCTATACATCTATTAACTAATTCTTGAACCAAAATTAGTTTCTACATCTAATAGTAAAACTTAAAATTGTAAAAAAAACGAAAATTGGAAAAAAAAATTTGGGTGAATAACACTGTGGTTTGATTTAACTACATGCGTATAAACCTTTATCATGATCGTGGGTTCACATCCCATCTCTGTTCCCAAGTTCCAATACCGTGTTAGTTTTTCGTTTTCCAGAACCGACATATATATGTATATATAGACATATAAATAAATATAGACATATATATGTATATGTATATAAAGGCGTTCTAAAATGGACACGTTAAATCAGAGCTGTGCGCGAGTACGGGTACCCGCGGGCCAGGCCGGGTACGGGCTGAAATGTTGAGCCCGCAGGTAGCGGGTAACACAAGAGTACGGGTACACGCAGGTTTCGGAAAGTAATCGCAAAATATTTAGCGCAACCCCAAGTACCGAGCAATGCTCCGCTTGCAAGAATAACCACCAATGAGGTAAAATATTTTGTTTTGCGACCAGAAATAGACGCTGGGTCGGTGGATCGTTCGTGGATCGTGTGGGTCGCCATGTTTGGTGGGTCACGGCGAGTCGTGTGTCGACTGGTGCGGGTCGTGGGTCACGGCGAGTCGTGTGTCGACTGGTGCGGGTCGTGGGTCACGTTGTTAACAGTAGGTAACGTGATCAGTTAGCGGTCAGTTGTTTAACGTTTCATCATTGGTGGACGTTACAGAAGAAACTAGGCGGTTCCGTTTACTGGGCCCTGTAGAAGCCACTAGGAGGGACCCTTTACTAGGCCCTGCAGAAGTGCAAATTACGGTATCGTTAGGACGCTACAAATTCCTGTCCTGGGCAAGGGAAGCGCACCTCCCTGAATGCCGACGAGCTTCAATTTGTGTGGGTATTTGTGCGGTAGGGAGGTGGGCTGCGAAAGCAGATCACGTCCTTGTCGTGCAGCCTGGGCAGCGAGAGATCGCTGGCGAAGAATCCGATAGTAAAACAAGATTAGAATGGCTTTAAAATGCAAAGCGATAAATTTGTTGAGCCATTAAGGATTCAATAACTTGCGGGCCTCGCAGGCCTGAACAACACGCATTAAGCCCTCGGTTACGGGCCTAGTGGCGGTGGACAGCCTTTTGATCTGCGCGGGTACCCGCGGGCTCAATAATTTCTTCACGCGGACACCCACCTCTGCGTTAAGATGTATTGTAGATATAGAAAGCCTTTTAATTTATGTTTCAGTTAAGTTTTCAAAATTTCTGAAATTCAGAAAACTTGAAATTCAAATTTCAGAATTCTGGTAAAAGAGAACAAATTTTCGAACCTGCCCAACGGCCATTTTGGGGCAATCGTCAGCGGACGAAATGCGGTCCCTCGGTCGACTGAAGTTTCCAAACGGCACATTCTCGTCATCTTGAGACTGAACCGCTACCTTGCGAATATTTTGATCCAGCGAAGGAATATCAAGCGAAGCCGAAACCTGAAGAATCCCACGGGACGCGGCTTTCCCGTTTAATCCTCCGCGGACCCGGTCAGGCCCTCGGCGACTTGCAGAGCATCCATTCGCACTTGGGCGTTTACCATTTACAACGCTGTTGCCGGATGTGGACGTTGACGGTGAATTTGATGATGAGTCGCTACAATAGACCGGAGATTCGTGACGCAGTGAGGCACCGGGTATTCCATGATGATTTACTGATGACCGAAATGATTCTTCATGACGCGACCATCGATCAGACAGTAGTTCGTACGAAGCAAGAGTTGATGTCTAGAAAAGAACAAAATAATACAGAACAAAAAATAGCAAACGAAACTTTACACGTTATAAAATATTAAATTTAAATTAAATTTAAATAAATTATTATAAAATACATTTGTTCCTGTAAGTAGACGAACCATACCGTCAACAGTTCAAATATTATACGAACTGTCTATTTGTAAAAAATTCAGCTATTATTATTATGGCCCATGTTACCTTTAGCAGTAGGTCGTTATAACGTTAGAAAAGAACGGCTTAGAGCAGGGGTTTGGGGGTCGATAGCCCCACGACTTAGGCTTAGTGTATGTCTCATATAAGGACTTTAGCTAAGGCTAAAACCAAGGCTTAGGCTTAGTGTATCCAGAACGGTATAGCATGCATTTCATTTCCACCCCTAAAGGTTACATTGGCCATTATTATAAGAAAATAATGCATAAGTGCAGTAATGAAATTCGTTTGTGTGTCGGCAAAGTTACATTTGATAAACACCAAACAATGTCGACTTTCACCACAATAATATTCCATTATTTGACCCGTGTTTAGTCAAAATTGATCGAGAAGATATTGATTTTACAACTGGATAGCATCACAGACGAAACTAACCTTGACGAGCCAAAGTGCAATGCATGCCATGCCGTTCTCGATATACTAAGCCTAAGCATTAGCCATAGCCTAAGCTAAGGTCCTTATATGACAGAAACACTAAAGCTGTGCCTAAGTCGGGGGGCTACCGCCCCCGAGCCACCCGTTCTAAGCTGTTCTTTTTTCTAGCGATATAACGTATTCTCCCTCAGGGTTCCCTGGGCCCCACCAGGAAGTCCCATTCTCAACCGATGAGGCAAAACGTTTGTCGTAGTCGTGAAGAAAATAAACCATAGAACGAGGCTTAAGCTTTTGAGCATTATATATATTGTACGAAGGACAGCGCCGAACGAAGCCTGCTCACCAACAAATCTATTTAAACCACAATCATGATTAGAAAAGTGCGTGCACACGTCAGATTTTAGCTCAAAATTCGAATGTAGTTTGTAACAGCAAACAAACCTGCTTCAAAATTTGAGCTCAAAATTATACCAGTTCAATTTCTTTGCCCTGACTGGCTAAAGAAATGGGCTAGAATAATTTGAACAGCGTTCTCAAATTCACCAAAAATTGCTTTCAAATTTTGATCAAAATTTGAGCAAAAAAATGAGCGTGTGACCCACTTGTGAGTGGTGGTTATTAGCTTTGACTAAATGAAAAATATCAAACCCCAGGGCTGATCGAAAAATTGCTTGGGTTGTAAAGACATTGCTTAAAACATAAAGTCTCCAAAATACCATACCAATACTTGTATATTGCGTTAAGAGCAAAATAATACAGGTAGTAATTTGGATTACCTAAGTGTGTTGAACACCGATTTGTCTAAATTATAAATAAACCCAGCCAAAAATATATTTAATTTTGAGCCTAGCGCATGTGCAAAAAGTTAGTTAACTCAGGGAGCATTTATACGTTCAAATTTTGAGCGTAAAATTTCATCAAACCCCAAACGCGTGTTCACATGCTCAACTTTTTGCTCAAATTTTGAGCTCAAAATTTGATCGAATTTTGATCAAAATTTGACGGTAATTCTTGACAAAAAATTGCGATATTTCAAAATTTGAGAACAAAATTTGAGCTCAAACTTTTTCAAGTAATGAATCTTTAAGGTGATTTAGTTACAGGAATATCCTTGAAAAGTTTGAACAGTGTTCACACATTCAAAGTTATCAAAAATGCAAAAAAGATGCTTTCAAATTTTGATCAAAATTTGAGCTCAAATTTTGCTCAAAATTTGAGCAAAAAGTTTGAGCGTGTGAACATGCCTTTAGATTTTTTAAAAAAGTTTGACGTCAATTTTTAATTGAAACAAACGCGGCAAATTAGGAAGCTTCAAACATTTGCATTTTAAATTTTTGACATTTCTCTTAGTTGAGTTTAAATCAAATGTTTGTTTCAATATAATTTTTAAAAACCATGTAAATTAATAAATTTCATATTTAATTAATATAACTAATACTTAAGCATTTTAAATTTTAAATTTATGAAATTATGACATAAAATTTAACTAACCTCAAAATCACTCGGCGGCTCCTTCGCGGTAACCGGTAAATTTCCGACGAGACGCATGTATGTTACAACTGAAATAAAGAATTATAAATAAAGACAGTATTTCTTTTATTCATTATACCATATATTTTTTGATATAGACCATATGGACCAGCTGGGGAATGTAAGGACCTTGGGTTGATCCCTCTAATAATACCTGCTATCAATGCTTTAGTTAGGTAGTAGGTAATATATTGATTATATAAATCCGGAAGATTAATCTATCACGGATAGCACAGATCCGCCCTCTCCCCACTCACCTGAAAATGCACCTGATTGAATGCGACACACGAAGCCACATAGAGCAGAGTTTGCGCGTTGGATATCATGTCCCACATTACTTTTGTTATGCCCTTCAAATTCTATTACGTCCCCTATCACAACTTTTGTTCAACATTTCTACCCAATAAAACTCTGGTACTGCACAATCCTGAATTTAGAATAGACCAACAGTGCAACAGACCAACACTTGGAAATGTGACACTATTGCAAATGTGACACTTTGGAACAGACCAAGACTTGGAAATGTGACACTATTGCAAATGTGACACTTTGGAACAGACCAAGACTTGGAAATGTGACACTATTGCAAATGTGACACTTTGGAACAGACCAAGACTTGGAAATGTGACACTATTGCAAATGTGACACTTTGGAACAGACCAAGACTTGGAAATGTGACACTATTGCAAATGTGACACTTTGGAACAGACCAAGACTTGGAAATGTGACACTATTGCAAATGTGACACTTTGGAACAGACCAAGACTTGGAAATGTGACACTATTCGCAAAAATTTAGACAAGCGACATCAAAAACGGCCCCGTTGACAATCACCGAACAATGTAGTGTCACACTCTTCGTTAGGGAACCAGCGTGGACTCCTGATTAGATTTGATGAAAGTAAAAGTTTGTTACTCCTGGTTGTAGCGCCTTCAACGAACATACAATTTTGTAAAATTAATATCTTGAGAAATTTCTTTGAAATTAGCACTTAGGCACTTATAAATCTTGGAACTTAATGTGTAAAATTGACACTTAGGCGACTTATCGTACGATGTTTGTTCTTATCGGGAATGCGAAATGTACGACTGGTATTTAGCATGTTAATATTAATAGCTGGTTGAGATGAGTTTTGCTGAGATATTTTGTTGAAAACCCAAATCTGACCAAATCTGACATAATTTTACAAAAATATTCCCAACAACCAGTAAATTGCGAAGGGGCCATCTCAAAGGCGGCGATGGCTTCTTTGCAAAACAACACGAGACCATATTATGTAGCCACCCTACTAACACCGTGTATCTCAGCACAAATTGTCAATCTAAGTGAAAGCAGACGCTGAGTTCTCTCAAGTAGTGAGCAACATTGAGCTTATTCTAGACAGACATACCTACCTCCAACTCCAAACATCATCTTGCCGAACCGGGGATTTTGCGAACCAAAAGAACCACAGCTTAAAACACTAAATTTGATCCGAAAAACTAAATTCAAAGCCGAAAACAATATCAGCACCGAACAAAACAGACTCAAAGCTATATTAGTCAAGAGAACAGATCATAAAACCGCCATGTTTAGCCTACTTAACTTTTTAGCTGTGGCTGATAAATAGTAACAAAATGCTTCCCAAAATCCAGTTTTATATAGCACCAATGCAATATTATAATTGTTGATTTTGCAGTTAAAAATTATTGCATTGTGTGATAGGCCATACAACGCTCGTATCACTGCCTTAATGATCAGTCATTTCAGCGTATTGTGCGTAATGCAATTTTATTCGCAGTGACATTTAGTGCGACACAATGTCTCTCTCCGAATAATAATTGCTTGCAGTCGGTAATAAAATATGCAAAACTTGTTTATGACAAGGTGTGTCAAAAGCAGGGATAACGGTAAAGGTAAGAACCCTCGGATGTAGAAAAGTATTTCCTTGGGAGAGAAGCTGAGTCTTGGCCCATATTCTTAAATGAGGGTAAGTCCCTACCCACGGGTAATTTTTTACTCTTATCTCTATTCTAATTGAAGTTGAGGGTAAAGTTACAATAAAATTTACTCGTGATAAAGGTAAGAACTTTCGGATGAAGAAAAATATTTCTTTGGGATATCACCAGGGAGAGAAGTTGAGTCTTGGTCCATATTCTTAAATGAGGGTAAGTCCCTACCCATGGGTAATTTTTTACTCTTATCCCTATTGCAATTTAAGAATGTGAAAGTTGAGTGAGGGTAAGCTAGTATAAAAATTACTCGCAGGTAAAATTACCTGAGGGTAATTTTAAGAATATGGAACCTTATGAGAAAGGTGTCACAGCAGTTTGTATGTATTGTTTAGCGGTTCGTACCGATCCCAAAACTCAAGGCTGTGCGCTAAACGAAAGCGGCACGTAGTGGCCCTTTTACATGTGAGAAAATTTTTGCTCCGAAAACTTTTTTCACAGTTCTATAAATTAGCTACATCAATTTTTGTTCTATCATAATCTTTTTCGGTCAAAGGTGGAAAAGGGCATTGGTCAGGTTAAAGATCCCACTAATATGGATCCAGAACGGTATCCATACTTTAGGCAACGGGTGAGGTCTACTCCCACTAACATTGGCGAAGCGGCGTCCAAGTATTGGTCCAATAATTATTTTCTTAGTTCGAACGTTGGCAGGACGTAGTCCAAAAAAGCGGTACGCAGATGCTCCGTAGACAAACAATTATGTGTAAAATTTAGCAAAATTCAACCATGTATGAACACAGAAAGCTACACAACGCTGAAACAATTATCGAATAAGACTTTGGCCTGTTGGATTATGCTGGCTGAAACAACACTTTTCCCTGTCGGCAAATTCAAATGATGGATAACAGTGATAATCCGAAGTGTCATCAATATGGGTCAGCCAAGCAAACTGTAATGGGTATCGGTTTCATTGTGCTCTTAAAACTGGCAAAACTAACACCATACAAGTCGGACATCATCCATCTGGTCACCAGGCAAATTTCGAAAAAAAAACCGGGATTGCATTTCGTTTAGATTAGGTTAGATAATGGTGACAGTAGATTTAGACACATTTTCATGAGTAGAGCTAACGACGAGTCAAAGACTAGAAAGTTTTAGACGATTTCGCCACAACAATACGTTGCCTAATATAGATGGCACTGATATGCATTATATGATTGACGTCAACAAGTTTCTATTTCCTAAAGCCTAAATTAAAAACAAATATGTCGTGCGTCGAATGATCTTATGCCAAATTTAACCTTAAGTATCACAGAGCGGTAGCCGTTTTTGAACGGCGATTCGCCGACACCGTTCGGTGTAAAGAAACTAGACCCATTATAGTTATATCGTTATCCTGAATTTATCTGGTAAAACCAGATTAAATAACTTGGCATTTATTAAAATATCCTCGTATTTGGAAAGGTCGAATCTGCCGAAAGGCGAAAATAGTGTGGCACAAATAGGTATATACAACAGTTAGCTATAATATTTCTACCGGAGCCGAAAAGTACTATGTGTTCGATTTACCAGCGCATATAGAGCATATATAACACGTATACATGCCGACAGGTGGGGTGGGAGTAAAATTCCCCCTGGGAATTCGACCCCCCCGCGGAGTGAGGTGAATTCATAGGCGAAACTTTGACGCCGGCGACCAAAAAAGGTCATTACTTCCGTACCGACCCCCCTCCCGTCGTAGTTAGTAGCAAGAATTATATTTTCATCTAAACCTCCAGATTGCTTATCTGTTCTACTAATTTGATACCAAAAATATTTTTTTGAAACAGTAGCCCTGGCCCCGGCACATAAATTTTACCTTTACCGGGGCCGAGGCTTCGACGGTGCCCCGGCCCGGGGCTAGATTTGTTCCTCCGGGACCGGGGTCGCGGCCGAGGCTAAGCCCCGGTACATCCCTATATTTTATAATTATATAGTATATACATATCGAAAGATTCCACAGATGACCTAAAAGCAGACATAAACTACAGCTATATATGAAAGTCAGATGATTTTAAAAACAAATTTTAGCTAAGAAATATAAATTATTAATAACAACTATTATATAACGAAACTGTAATAAATAATATCTAATATTAATTATGTATCTTGGCTTATCAACGGTATTCCATTTCACCAACAACTGAATATCGGTTATAAAGCACAAAATCGATGTGAAAGGCCTAAGATTTGACTATTACAGCGAAGATATTATAAAAGATACTTGGTGTTTCAGCGTTGCTACGTTACTTGCGAAAATTAGATTTACCCGAAATTTCAGAAATTCAAATTTGATCGAAATTTCAGAAAATCACATTTGGTCCGAAATTGCAGAAAACCACATTGGCCGAAATTTCAGAAAATCATATTTGGTCGAAATTTCGGAAAATCAAATTTGGTCGAAGTTTCAGAAAATCACATTTGCTCGAATTTCATAAAATCACATTCGGTCGAAATTTCAGAAAATCACATTCGGTCGAAATTTCAGAAAATCACATTCGGCCGAAATCTCAGAAAATCACATTTGATCGAATTTCACAAAATCACATTCAGCCGAAATTTCAGAAAATCACATTCGGTCGAAATTTCAGAAAATCACATTCGGTCGAAATTTCAGAAAATCACATTCGGTCGAAATTTCAGAAAATCACATTCGGTCGAAATTTCAGAAAATCACATTTGGTCGAAATTTCAGAAACTCACATTCGGACGAAATTTCAGAAAATCACATTCGGTAGAAATTTCAGAAAATCACATTCGGCCGAAATTTCAGAAAATCACATTGGGACGAAATTTCAGAAAATCACATTCGGACGAAATTTCAGAAAATCACAGTCGGTCGAAATTTCAGAAAATCACATTCTACCGAAATTTCAGAAAATCACATGGGGACGAAATTTCAGAAAACCAAATTTGGTCGAAATTTCATAGCGTAAAAGGGTCTCTCTCCATGACGGAACACTAAATGAATGCGTTTTATTTGGAAACGCCAAGAATATGTACTTCCCACAAATATTCGGAGACTCCAGGACCTCACGTGGCTTTGTCAGACTCAACATTGTTGTCGGTTTGACGTAACATCCATCGGATTTACGCAACTGTGTCAGTCAGTGACAAGATTAGTTTTTAAACAACTTCCAAATATTATATTTGGGTCACTGTAAATCCATATGGAGATTTGACGAAGGCAATCAGGACTGGTTGGGCCCATGACTCAATATTACCATTCCCATCCATAGGTGTCGTCAAAATCTGAGTCTAACCCGAACAAATCATTCGGAAGTTATACAATTATGTTATTATACCAAAATGTTAACACCGAGTTTCTCCAAAACACTGCTGTAGCCTCTTGTTTTCCGGTCGGACTAATAATTTAGCGACACTGGGACTTTTAAACACGGGACACACGGCCTTATAGTTGGAGCCAAGCAGTACCTACCATGACCTGAGAGGGAGGGTGGTAGATATAATAAAAGAAAAATGCACACTATTTACACATCAAAAAGAAATTAGCGCCTTTGTTTCCTACTGCGGGGGCTGCACTTAATGTTATAAGCACTATGCGTGAAAAAATTAAGGTGAAACCGCCAACCATCCTATTTTGTAATTGCCGATATTGAATCTCAAACCATTGTTAGGGAACAAATGCTAATTTTCATTCTGTTTTTGGGTAACCTAAAATTGGCAAAATCAAGCTCAAGTGCCCAAAATTAGACCATGTGCTCGAACAGAATTTCGACGTTTTTAATTTGCAAAAATTCGGTTCCCTAATGCCTAATCATTTAAATTCGGTTTATTCAGTGTTCGCGATCAAATTTAATGAAAAAGGGACGTCACAATCAAATCGATCCTATAGTTAAGCTCTCAGTGTTCGCGAACAAAACAAACAAGTTTAATTCAAATTCGACAAATTTTTGTTCTCAAAATCTGCGTAATTTTACTTGCATGATTTGGGTAATTTTTCATAGAAATTGTTGCGGAACGCTTTTTGGTCAATTGAAATTCGGCGTTAAACTGTTCGTAAACAGAGCGTTCTCGATTGAAATCTAACCATTTTGAGTTCGCGAACAGTTTAACACCGCATTTCAATTGATCAAAAAGCGTTCCGCAACAATTTTTATGGAAAATTACAAAATATGATGGTTGGTGGGGTCACTTTAACTTTTCTCGCGCACTAGACAGCAATAATCTGCATGTGTTGGAGTAAAATTAAACCATTTTTCACACACTTTTCTTGGTTATAATTGATACAATTATCGCATTTTACTATTATTACTTTATTACTACTAATGCTTAATATAAATGATCGAAAAGTGAGTGAGAATAATGACTATTGATAGAATTTTCAAATTTTCTGAACAAATTAGGCAAAAAAATTACACATTTTCATGCGGTTAAAATTTTCATACAAGATAGCTGAAATGTCTCGTTATTACTATGGCTCCATGTGTCTTAAAGCTATAGTTATGTAAAAATGTAGAAATGTTACAGCACATCTAGCCTCCACTAAGAATTTGCTTGGTGAGGTCCCTCTTTGCCATAAATGTCCCCCACTATTTTCGGTTGCTCCCATGCCAGATTTAGAAACGTGTCATGAACTTTGCTGAGCAAAAGTTACTTTTCCGTTCTCTCATTTTTTGACCGTATTAGTGCTTGGCCTGGGAGTTAGTGCCTAAAATAATGTAGTTACATTAATTATTGTAGATATTAAAGGTCTCTCAAGGTAATGCCTGGGTGTTGCAGGTGCTTAGTGCTCTAATTTCGAGTTTCGCAGACGGCAGCTGAAGTCCCTTCTGCTCGACATCGCCTATAATTAATCGTCAAGTTACTGTTGAGCAGCTCGTCGTCATGGACCGCGTTATCGACAATCGTAGCCCGAGTTGGACCGCGAATTATACGCCGTAAAGGGTTAAGGGAAAGCTAGTTCCCACTTTTTATATATAAATTCAAGAAAAAACCGAAAACAGTTAAACTTTCTTAGTCGAGTAGGATAGAGAAATGCATGAATTTTATCAAACGCCAACAAGCCCACTCAACCTTTGGGAGGGGCAGAGTAAATAACGTTAGGAAACAGAACAGCTTACTTACATCAAGCATTCGGGAGGGTGGTAAGCCCCAAAGATGGGCTCGTTATAAATAAATACTCGTATATATATAATTATATATCTATAAATCTATATACATATTTATATATGTATATATAAATACGATAATATAATATATATACGATAATATATAATGTAATATATACGATTTATATATATAATTATATTTTATTAATTTATTGTATTTTTTGTTTTCAATATTCGTTTACGAGATACTTAGTATATATTCCAAATATTATTAATTAATTTAATTTATTAAGGCGTGTTCACACGCTCAAACTTTTTGCTCAAATTTTGAGCTAAAAATTTGAGCTCAAAATTTGATCAAATTTTGAACAAAATTCGACGGTGATTTTTAACGAAAAATTGCGATATTTCAAAATTTGAGAACAAAATTTGAGCTCAAACTTTTTCAAGAAAATCATCTCGTTCATGATTGGCTAGAGAAATATTCTTGAAAAGTTTGAACAGTGTCCACACGTTCGAACTTGCTTAAAATGCAAAAAATATGCATTCAAATTTTGATCAAAATTGGATCAAAATTTGAGCTCAAATTTTGATCAAAATTTGAGCAAAAAGTTTGAGCGTGTGAACACGCCTTTAATAATTATTTTTTTTATTACTTAAATTTATTTTATTTTCTCCTTTTTTTTTTTTTATTATATTTTTATATTCTTTTTATATTCTTTTTCCTCCTTTCCCACCATTATTAATTTTAATTAATATTTTTAAATTTTTTTTTTAATTATATTATATATTTTTTACCTACGTAGCCCCGTGAGTCCTAACAACTCAAAATGTAACCCACGATCTGACAAAGGGCGATTACGTTGCGTTTCCAACATAGAATGATCATGCGAGTTCATCACCAAATGTTTATTAGACCTGATATATATTTAATATTAATACTACCCTTTAAGTCACATTAAATCAGGATACACAGCAACAGCAAATTACGCGACACAATACACCGATTGACAATGAGAACTATTGTAGTTAATTTTGATTCAATGATAGTACGAGCAAACTGAGGCCTGATCTCACGTTGCAAATCTTTAAATAATCTTTTAACGCCCTAATTCTAGGAACCCGATTAAAACATGATTCTAAAACCTCTCTAAACCATTAGATTTAAATATAACTGCTGCCAACCGCGTTATTAACTCTTAGAATTGTGAAATTCGCTCTCTAACATAAGTTTTAATTTTTGCGTTAGAGAGACCCTCTTTATGAAATTCTCGGAATCCCTAACTCATAACAATTTTCGTGAAGATCCAGCAGAAATACACTCACATTTATGCTAATGTAAGTGTAATAGTTAAGGCACCCAGTGGTTACACTCAAATCCGATAGGTATCTAAACTATACCCCTTGCACACAAATTTTAAAATTTTATATTATTTTAAACTCTCTTAATCTCAATAATTCCAAGAACTAAGTAAAATTCTTGTTACCAGAAATGACTTTTGGGATGGGGTATGTAACTCCTTAACGGATGGACCAATTGTTACTAAATTTGGTAAGGACAATCTCCAGCGTGCCCTATGGTATTTGGCGTCAAAATCGGCATATATCGAACCATCCCCCTGTCCAGTTTAACACGATTTCTCTAGTTCTTAAAAGTTTTATTTTACTGTGCTGGGAAAATTTGATCTTAAAACTATTACGATTTTCTGGCAATTACACATATTACATACGACTTACACATAATGAACACAACAAATCATTACACACTCTTTCATCACATATGCAAAAATACATGTATTGTACACGACTCACACGTCATAAACACAACAACCAACTTCACACATGTGACAAATCATACATGAATTATACATGCGTTAACTCACGACATGTATGTAAGAAGTAAACAAAATACACAGCACATACATATTACACACATGACGCAAGCCTATAGTTTCCCACCAGAATGATTCCCACGGTAGTTTGATACGTGTAGCAGTTATTAGCATGGCATACGGCAATATCGAATCAGGCAAAAACAAATTCTCTCATGTGAAGCGAAGTTAAGGGCTTCGGCCTGTCATGTTTGAGGTACACGACTTAATACGTCCCAAAGGATCACATGAGGGAATTTGTTTACCAAGACAATAGATCGTTACACATGTACAAATCGTAAATATGCATTTACTTATTTTTAGTAGTATTAATAGTAGTATATCGTTTATTACCGGTCATTGGATGTTGCAGCTCGAAGGGTTTTACATCCGGAGTTAAGTCCATTATCGCGAGCTCAATCATTAAGGAATAGCCTGACTGCATCATCCCATGCCATATTTATAATTCAGCTATGATCGGAAGTGTTCCAATCCATACTCAAAAGTACGACCTCATTTATTTTAAATAAACGTAGAAATATATTATTTCCTAAAACATCATATGACCACCGCAAGTTCGTTCCTACCTCAGACTGACCAATAACGACCAGTGTGTGAACAACTCTGATTTACAAATGATATGAAGGTGTCAACGAAAGTAAACAACTCAAAATAGTTATAAGTCAACTGACATTGAGAAACACGTGTCAGTGACATAATTATATATAACTAATTAAACTAACTGTCATGGAACTCATGACAACTACGGTGACGCGCATAAATTATCTGGTTAATGTCACGTGTTGATTTAGCTCGTTCAGTTCAAATTGGTACATTATCTGATGAGAACAGCAACTCGAGCGGCTTGTGATGAAATGTTTTTACAAGTCAAAAGCTTGGGCATTTATCCTCATGGTACCCGGCTTCCCGTGGGACCTGGCTGGCATCAAGATGTTACCGCCGATACCTGAAAGAATGCTCAAAGGGGGCGTGGGACGAAGCTGTTTTGGGGCAACAAAAGTCGGAACATTGTTTAACAATACGTAACTGAGCTGAAGAC
>JASANE010005688.1:0-46135 GCA_030248225.1 Trileptium ribeirensis | reverse complement strand
ATGTTATTACTTCGTAGGGTTAGTATTGCTGTAAAGGTTAACGGTGGGCTTATCGGGGGTTCTTTAACCCGTTAAACAAGATGTTGGATTAAAGGACACAAACAGAGATTTGAAACTTTTAAATAAGCGATAGCGCGAACCAATCTGCCCAACCAAAGTTGAGCTGTGCATGTGCCCTTAAAAGCAGTTGAGCTATGCATGTGCCCTTAAAAGCAGATATTGCCAAATTCCACCACCGGTCGGCTAATGAGAATTCATTTTACTCACTACACCCAGTTCAAATAATGCAACTGTGTTTGTATGATATGTATCCAGCCCAGGAAGCACTACGTAAAAATAACACTTGAAGCTGTAATTGAAACAGAGTGAGCGTAGTCTCGTCGAATAGAGCATAACATTACGAAAAAAATTTCTTTTTGGGTCAGTTGGAATTTCTTTTTACATTAATTGGTCGGTAAATTTCTCTATTCAAATAGAATATATCTGATCACACAGCTTATGTTTTTTATTTTGACCACCTTCGATGCCCCAAAATTAATATATGTTATAACTCTTGCCAGAGGCATGCGATGCAAAGGCGAAAACTCCTTTCATCAAGAGCTACAACATTGCGGTTATGCATGGTAGCGGCTTTCCAGTTATAAGCAACTTAAAAGATACCAAAAATTCTATTTTAAAGATTTTGACATAGTTGCGTGCGAGCGATCGGCTTATTATATTATTTAAACCGTACGGTGTGCATTATTTTAAACCCACGCTGCGCATCGCTCGTAACGATGCATGGGCTAAATTTGCTAAATCTTGACACTTCAAAAAATTGTCAAATTTTGCCATTTTCTCATTTTAGATGTTAGAAGATTACATAGAAAGGACTAATACGTTGTCGGGGTTGCTGTATACAATAAAATAGATTGGAATTGATTGGCATGCACAAATAAGGCAAGTGGTAGTACCCTACAGCTTAAAAACGACATTTCACAAGTGCATCTTTTCTGAAAATTTATACATTTGTAGTTTTCGTCAACAGGGCTTCATTGTTTTGATATGCGATTAAAGTGGCCGTGGCGGTATCAATAAGAATATTGTTTGAGCATTATTGTTACCGTGCGACTTTATAAGGTGCTCAGTAACCTGAATTTGGAACCTTGCAATAATTCGCATATTAACCTCTTTCGTTCCGGTTTCCCTTGCTGCGGCAGTAACTAGTTTCTATTGAAAGTTGTGCTTTATAAATTTTAAAGTTTGTATCCTTTTGGGAATTATGGGAATTAATAAAGGGTTCCGAAAATGACCTTAATGTTGCAATTGTTTTGAAGGTAATTGTATGTATATTTGAGACTTTAAAAAAGTTTAGGAAGTTCTAATGAGAATGTGGAAATGACCATTATTCCGTACACGGGTAGAAAAAAGCAAATTTTGGCCAAAATGTCCACACCTGAAAGATGTAAAATTTCAATTTTCATGTTTTCAGAAAATTCTCTAATGGCCTTCAAGTAGATGCTTAGTATATATAGCCTAACGGCTCAATACTTTTTATATATTAGCTTGTGCCATGCAAATTTCCACGCTTTTGGGTAATATATACATAATGGTTAAAATTGAAAATTTTGTCCCACACCCGTGAAATTATATTTTTCTAAAAATAGCTAAAGTAGGTTGGGCTGATAAAATTGCTGCAGTGCTTTAAAATGGACCAAATTTTATCGGCAAATACGACCGTGCGAAGTACCACACATGACATAGGTTATGAATGTCGGATGAGCAAAATTTTTATTGTGCAACCGGCGCCCTGTAGTTCGCTTTGTAAATACTACCGCGCATTTCTGGTCACTGGTGCTTTATTTTACACGTTTCCGTCACCCTGTCCAATGGTCAGGGTGGTTTTTTCAAATAAATTCTTTTCAGGGGTGGAGGGACAAGTGACCCTGCCTGCCCCTCCCCACCCCCGATTTCAAATGTAATTTTTTAAAACTTTTTAAAATGATCATTCGTCATCAGGATTGACAAATCATTGATAAATGGATTTATTTTCAACTCAAGCTATGTATTTGATTTTGAAAATTTTTGGGAGAGCAATATTTACGGTTTTTGGGGAGGGGCACACCCTTGTACATGTTTATGGATCCAAGTTAGAAAGTCTAACTGAGTGTAAAACATATGTCCTTGTCTGAGCATATCATATGTAAAACATTTGCTGGTATATATATACACACTGGCAGTACAACACAAAATAAATTCTTGTTTTTTGGGGGCAGACTCTTAACACTTTCGTACCAGCTACCGCTAGCACAGTGATAATTTAGTGTTACATTACAACTTAACCATCACGCTATCACATGTAGCAAAAATTTCACATCACATTTATGCATGTGTGTAAAATAATGAACCCGAAAATATGGCCCAAATTTCACGAAAAACTATGGCTAGAGTTTGAACCACAATAGTGGTAAAATACTTAAATTTTCAGCTGTTAATTTTATCAGGTCATGTAGCGAGCAATTTTTACCCTAAAACAATAAAGTTGCAGCGCTTTGTCATGCAATCGTTTTTAAAGCGACACTGAAGTGAACTAATAACATTGTGCGCCTTGTCCCCTAGCCTCCCCCCAAAAATTCTCTTTTTACAATAGTTAAGTAACCCTTCAAAAATATTATGACAAATTTGTTGGCATAAATGTCTTTTGTTGTTAGGTCTTGGTTTACATAGTAAATTCACCAGGCAGCAATTTTGTAAAACCGCTATAATACAAAAAAATTTCTTCAATTTTTCGGGGACTGGGGGCGTCTCGGTCAAAATAGTGCGTTTCTACCCACACACGACCCCTTTTCGCCCGTTTTACGAGACACTAGTTATGTCCAGACATAACACGTAAAAGCTAGCCCTATTTGTAAATATATGGCTTCTTCAAATGGGGGATGGCCCCCAAATATTTACCTAGTTCGTTGCCCCGAAGTACTTTTCTGCCCCACTAATACTAGTAACTCTATCGAGCAGGGAGTAACCGGAATTCCGGTTCCGGCGAAAATCGTGTTCCGGTTGCGGTTCCGGCAAAGGGCAAAAACCATACCGGAACCGGAATTCCGGTTTAAAAATTTTGTTTGAAATTTTTCACATTTTTGCTTCATCTGTGATCCAAACATTATGTAATATATATTATACAATGATCAAACTCCAATACAACCGAGCCAAAGAAAAGATTAACTAACCAATTTGCCGTGTGAAACGTAAGTAGGGCACATAATTTTAGCAGGAATTTTTCATAATTACCTGCAGGAGTTTGTTAAATCAAAGCCAGGTCGATGCTTGTAGCAGCTATTTTACACATCCAGAAGTCTGTGGGATACATTTGAATTAAACCGGTCCAACTCGGTAACAGAGTGTGGCTTACGCAGAAGTACTTAGCCTACGCTTGGCTAACATAAATTGCGTCAAGCACCAGCCGGTGCGCTTTAAACTTTGTAAATCAGGTGAAATTGAAGTAACGTTATCTGCAACGCAAGCAGAAACTGCTTCCTTGGCAATGACCTGTATTTATTGAAACTGTGCGAGCAGCATCACAGTGTGTCTCATCTATAGCATTCTGATTAGAAAGTTATCATCATTATCATCTAACTGACGGGCACTGTTTGTCCAACGCTAGCCTAAACAGTGTCTCTGAACACTGATCAGAAAATTACCTTCTATCTATTATTTTATCTTAGAATCATATAAACCAATAATTTTAAGTTTGCTACAGAAGAACATGCAACAAGCGTATGTGTAGTAAAGGGAGGCGACTGGAGACAGAGCGAAAGTGGGTATTCTACGCTCCAAGCTTTGTAAGCACATTCGATTTGACGCAGTATACGCAGTGGTGTATAGTGGAAGACATTTTTTGCTCTGAATGTCCAAAAACCGACATATTTGATCGATAAATAAACATTATTAGCTTCCTCAGTCTCTTTAAAGTTTCAGAAAGGCAATAATACCATCGCAATACATTAAGTTTAATGTAAAAGTTATTTTTAATGCATTATAAATCCACTATACCTTCATTTCTTCCATCATCTGTTTTACTATATATAAATTTCGAAGACCAGGTTCCGGTTCCGGATCCGGTTTAAATGGACGGTTCTGGTTCCGGTAAATTTCGGTTCCGGTTATTCCCTGCTATCGAGATTGAAGAGCGCAGTGAAGCAATTGTACACCCACGCCTTTTGGGTGCACAGCCAATCATCTCTCGATAACATAACTCGCTATGCTATGTGTGAATATCACATGCGTAACACAAAGAGTGCATTAGGGAAGAGTATGACACTTCCCTGCACTCACATGTTAGCCCGTGTTTGATGATACGGGCGTTTTCGGCCTGACCCCTCACCCCCAAGTTCTTGGGGGTTGAGACGCACAGACCCCCAGTTTCTGAGAGGGTGGTAATTCGTCGGACCCCCCCCCAATTTCTAGGGAGGGGCAGCTCGGGCACCCCTGTTTTAGGGGGTATTAGACAAAGCGATATTTTTTAATTTGAACCGTTTTAGTTCTTTCATAATTTTAATGTCTTCGCGTATATATTTCCAGCTTTGTTTTAATATAATTTTGCCCTAATCTTTGAAAAGTTTCGCTCTTCCTTGCGTGTGTTATAATTCTTTATTTTGATTACAATCATATTATATATAGCCGCGTTCGAGCACATAATTTGCATGGAACTGAACAGTAGCTCCAATGGCTAGAGAATTTGACTTTCGCTACAGCTTTCTATGTTGATACTTCGAAACTAACTATAATGCATACATGCTCAATATTCGAGATCCCAGTGGGTAGTCGGGTCGTCGGCCTCCCAGTGTAGGGGGGCGGGGAGAGCGATCTGTGAGAGAGGGAGGAAGGGTCGAATGTACATCGATAAGAACCTTTGGGTTTAGCGCCTGCGTCGCCTGCAGGGGAGTAGGGTGACCTGTTTGGAGGGGAGGGGTAGCCCGGACCTTTGGCGGTTGGTCCGCACTCCATGGAGGCAACTCTCCCTACCCTTGCGAGCATGTATATATAATGGTTAGCCTATACTGGAAGTGCAAATTAAATCAGGAGGTAAAGGGTTAAAGCAATAATTCCTTTTGCCATGTTTACAAGTCATTATTAATATGTGCATTGAGTCCAACTAATTTGTGTATAACACTTGATGTTAGAGCTTTATAGATTTAGCCAAGGTTACCTTTTCCAGGATAGTTTAGGAGTATATAAACATAAAAATAATTCAGTACAAATTCTGAAATGTTGAAACTTATTAACGCGAATATTATGCATCATTTATCTTAAGAATTGTGCACCTAGGGCCGAATGTTGTCACAGAACCAATTCTGGTCCATGACAAAAACGTACAGCCAAATCCGGCCCTTTATACATAAAATAATTTGCTAAGCTATGCTAGTACGTTTGTACTAGGTGAGAGCGGCCATGTATCTGGGTTTGATAGCCGCGACGGGCTGCTGAAAAAATATTTATTACGTTCAGTTTAGGAGATTGAGCTACAGAGTAAATAATTAGCTCTTGACCCAAAAAAGGCAAGTACTTAACGTAACTCACATAAATACAGGTAAAATAACTTGGTAAATATCACTATTTTCAAAATTTTTGTTTAAACGCATTCGAGTAGTAGCTATGTATCTATGCCAGTTTCTGGGGCGGTAGGTCGGACCGCCCCCCAATTTCTGGATGGTCGCTTTATAGCCAGCTTCTTACAAACCGAACCTCTTCCCAGAAATTGGAGGGAGGTCTGACCCGCTTCCCTCAAAAACTGGGGGGTCCGAACTACACCCCTCCCCAGAAACTGGCGGATGGGTCAGGCCGAAAACGCCCGTATCATCAAACACGGGTTTATACGTGAGTGCAGGGAAGTGTTATACTCTTACCTAATACACTCTTGGTAATGCCGTAAAGGTTAGCACAAACTAACACCGGCAAGAAGTTTTCCATGTTCGAAAACCCCTAAGTGCAAGCTATCAGCCTCCTAGGACGTCACAATAAAATTAGGAATTTCGGATCGAGGAACCACGAGGGTGTCATACTCCCAAACCCACGGAGCCATGGGTCGTAGAACAAAATTAACACAGACAATGAGCTTCCAAAACCCTTAAGTGCAAGCACCATAAGTCGCAGAGCAAAACCAACACCGGCAATGTGTTTCCCATGTCCGAACCACCCAAGTGAAACTGTTCAGCCGCACAGGACGTCAGAACAAGTTTTCGAATTTTCGATCGACGAACCAAGAGGGTGCCATATTGCCGTACCCATGGAGCCATGGGTCGCAGAGCAAAACCGACACACGCAATTATAAGTGTGCCATTCACGAAAACCCCAAGTGAAAATTTCAAACGCCGAAATTTTCCTCAAAACAAATTTTCGAATTTTGGGTCAAGGAACCACGACGGTGTCATACCTCAAACATCATAACTCTAGAACCGGACCCTTAATCAAAAAACAAAAAAGTCGCATCATCGGCATTTATCATTTTTCTATGAAATAAAATCAATCAGAGAAAAAATTCGAAAGTGAAGATAAAAATATCCTCGCTTCCGTGAAGGATACTAAAATGGGGTAAAAACACCCTTATTTTGACCTCTGACCACGGAACCAGAACTTAAATCAAAAATGCTCGGGGATATGTATATCCACTATGCCGGTTCGAATGTGCCCAAGATCATGAAAGTCGGTTAAGTTGTTTCGAGTTATAGCCGATCGCACACACATAGAGACGGAATTTAAACATCTTCACCCCTGCAACAAACAATCTCCACTAGGTTACACTACTCTCTGAATACCCAAATGTTTGTCTTAGAATTTTGGGTAGAAGAACCATGGCCCGCCATCCCCCGTCCGTACATCAAACGCCCATAACTCGAGAACCAAAGCCTTAATCAGAAACAAATAAGGAGGCATCGTCATTTATCATTTTGAAATGAAATACAGCCAACCAAAGAAGAAAATCGAAAGTTAAGATAAAAATAACCTTACCTCCGTGAAGGGTACTAAAATGGAATAAAAACCCTCATTTTGACCTCTGACCCCAGAACCAGAAATAATATCAAAAAATCCCTCTAGGGGATCGGTAAATCGATTATGCCGGTTCGAATGAGCCCAAGATCGTGAAAATCGGTTAATTTGTTCCCGAGTTATGGCCGATCACACAGACATACGGAATTTAAGAGTTCACCCCAGTAAACACAGTCTCCACTACGTATCGCTACGCTCTGAAAATCCCCAAATTGTCGCATCCGGGATTAAAAATTATTAATTTTGCCCTTTTTAAGACAACATACGTAATTACAATCAGCTGCCGAAATAGATATTTTAATGTTTGCTGACGGTTACAGTATCTTATGGTCGTCAGTTGAACTGAATGACCCATCCAGATAAGCTGGGAAGTGTCACCCCCAAATATTTTCGGTTCTCCCAACCTCCGAACTGCAGAGGAAGAACTCAGGTCATGCTACCACCTACACGGTATAATTTTGGCAGTTTGGAGAAGCCAAAATATTCAGTGAAATTGTCATTTCATGCAATTTTCTGAACACAATTTGTTGAAAATACACACGATACGCAAGTTGTCAGATAGTCAATTTTTCAGATCAGTTTTAGAGACTTTTCAGATAGTAAAGCTATATATAATTTATGTATATAAACTAGAGATCGACCGAATACCTAATTTCACCGAATACCGAATAGTTGTTCGCAACACCTATGTATGATGAGAAATCTATAAATCTATAACTCTATAAATCCACCACTGTATGTACGTGCACCACGCAACAGGTCGTTTTGTGTTGTGTTGCTGAGTCAGCGATAGTTTTTGTTCGATGAATTTTTTGCTTTGTGCTCTCGTTTGTTAGGTTGAAGTTATAATTTTGTTTTTATAACTTCATCATCTGGACAACGGCGATAATTGGTGCGTGAAGTCATATCGTTAAAAAAAGAACGGCTCAGTGCGTGGTGTTCGAGGGCGGTACTTAGGGTTAGGCTTATGTTGGTATGTAGAACGGCATAGCATGATGTCTCACTTCACATTCACTATGTGTCAAAGAAAACGAACAAATCCTACTGCATTTAGACCCCAAAGTATTAATTTCACAACTATTATGGCAGCGAGATAGTGCACGGCTGATGAAGAACATAACTGTGGTGATCAGAACATTCGATCCGGCTGCGAACTGAATTGATGAATCTCAAACGCATCTTGTCTTACCAAAGTTGCAACACGTTGGACGTATTTAGCGGTTTGCAGCATCATTATCAGGACTCCGGCCGTAAAATTAGGATATCTGGTGGGCAGATTTTGACTCTATTTTTCAACTAACAGCGGCCAGTCAACTATTCGGTATTCGGCCGAATACCGAATACCTACTATTCGGCCGAATACCGAATATTCGGTCTTTCCTTAATATAAACAATGCAAATGTCCAAAAACTAACCACGGCGTGCAACTTTCCATCATCGGTTATAACCCAGTGTGTTTCGCATAAGCCTGTGTCGAACAAACTCAAAAATAACAAGCAAACATAAAAAAATACAAGTTTAATTATGATTCTATGAGACGATCTTTCGACTTTGCGTCGCATTTGTATATATTTATGCTAAAATTATAAAAATATCATGCTACATAAGACATTGTATATATATTAAATACAAGATAGCCACATATCACTTTACACGCAAACACTTGCTGACTTCTGCAAAATGTGGTGAACCCCAAATGGAAAAAACCAATGTCTTGTGGCTCGTGCCCCCGTGTGGAAAAAATTTGAAGTGCCTCAAATTATTTGTTCATTCTCATGTAAAACCATAACCAGTTGACATAAAATTAGCAAAATTTACAAAAATCCCTTTCTCAAATTAAAAATATTATAAAATAAGTGGAAAATTAGGCAAAAGTTGCTTTTAACCTCAATAGCAAATATATACCTACAATAATTCCTTAATATGTGTTACATTAACATTTCTTAAAACATAATGTAAGCAAAACTGCTCCTAAAATAACCACCAGTGCACTTAGCACACGGTAGAGCAAAACTTATCTTATGTGGCGCAAATAAAATTTTTTAGCTTAGTCGGTCCTAACTGAAAAATTTCCTTCGGTTTGATCCAGCGTCGGAACAAGCACAGAATTTCTGTGCATTTCCGTAGCCTATACGAAAGCATAACGCCGCTATATTTTCCATCGGGGAAATATAGACCACGCTGTACTATTCCGAGCAGTGAGAAATTTGGCAGCTGTAGGGCATTTAAATTTTTGGAGACGTAGCGTCTTTTGAAGCATAAGTTAGTATTATATCTTACTGACAATCGGACATAACCGAACAAGAGTATAATCTGCTCCAGTAATTTCTTAAATCACATCCGGCTGCATATTACAATGTTTAACTGGACCTAAACTGATAGATAGATAGATAGATCAGTATAATTTCATAACATAAGGGCAAGCTCGTGTACTCTGAAGCGTGTGTGATACTCATATTCAGTGGAAACTAAACATCGAAATTGCTAGTGAGCTTACGTGTCCACCAATGAGTACCGGGATTCCGGTTCAAAAGAAAATCGTGTTCCGGTTGCGGTTCCGCAAAAGGCACAAACGATATTGGATCCAGAATTCCGGTTAAAAATTTTTCATATTTTAGCTTTATATGTGGTCCAAACATACGTTATATACACAGTGATCAGGTTCCAATACAACCAAACAAAAGAAAATATTAACAGAACAGACTGCCCTGTGAAACATAAGTTAGAAACAATTCCAGTAGGAATTTTTCATCTCTAGCCAGAATGTTTGTTAAAAAACAAGGCTAGGTCTATGCTTATAGCAGTTTAACCATTCAGAAATCTGTGGTACGTTAAAATTGAACCAATCCAACTTGATATACATAACAGAGCATGAATTATTATGGGATTCGATTGGAGACAGAGCGAAGTTGTCTAGTTTAAGCACCACGCGTTACAAGAACATTCAGTTTGACGCAGTTTACGTACAGCTGTACAACGAAAGACATTTTTTCCGCCGTAAGTAAAAACAACCGACATCTTGATCGAGAAATAAACATTTTAGCTGCATGGGCCTCTTCAAAGTCTCACAGAAGCAATAATGTCATTGCAATACATTAAGTTTAATGTAAAATATATTTTAATACATTTTAAATACACAGTACATTCATTTGATTCTTCATCTGTTTTATTATATATAAGTTTCGAAGACCAGAGTTCGGAACCGTTTTAAATAGACAGTTCCAATTGCTGGTTCCGGTAAACTGCAATTCTGGTTATTCCCTGCTGTATATATTGGGGGTAGCAGGGACATCCACTTTCCAAATCTACCACATTCATCAAATTTTCACCAAATCCGTTCAGCCGCTCGGCCGAGATCTCCATGCTAAATAAATCCAAAGATTTTGCCTCTAAATTTAGGTTTACTGTATGTAAAATGATTTAAAAATTAATTACCACTATTTCTAGCACTAAAACGTAGTTTTTTAGCCTGAAATACTTGTACGGCAGTAACTGTGCCAGAAAATACGACAACATTTAGAACATTTCAGCAAAATTTAGTCCACCTACTTCGTAATTTCCCCCGAGAATGAACATGGGGAACCCGAAATCATGTCATCTCACCTATATCGCTAGAACATAGCGATATGCAATTATTTCAGCTGTCCCCACTATTGTGAGCGGCCACAACCCGGTTGATTTAATATCTCCACTACTGTCAATCCGATGCGTGCCCAGCGATGACCTCTGAACGCCGTCGTCTCCATCATTTCCACGACACGTCTGAAAGCAACGGCTCCATATCCTCCAGTACTGAATGTTTCCTGGTTTTTAGAGAACGGCCACGTTTCCTACATCCACCGGCAAGATCCGTTCTGTGAGCCGGGTGTCCGAAATGCTTAGCACGAGTTCCCACTATCGTTGAAGCATCGTTGTAACTGACTGCGAAATCATGCATCTCCGATTAGCCAAGGTATATACAGAGTGCAGTTTGAAGTGTGGCTCAAATGTGAAATACGCTGTATCCTGCGTAGATAGCTGCACCCAAACACTTCCAAGGTGTAATATACCGCGCGCTTAGGTGTCTAACTCTCCGTACCATAAAGCAACACTTGAATGACGCACACTTCAAAGACACTGATTTTCGTCGCCGTACCAACCAGATCATTTCGCCATAGTTTAGTTTAGCAAACGCGGATGATGCAGCAGTCGGATAGCCTATTCAAAACATCTCTCAGAGCATCCGAACCCATCTAAAACGGGAGCCCAGGTAGCAGAAAAATTATCACTATTCTGCAAAGTGCTGATATCCACAGAGATGTGGGGGCCACTTGATAACATGACAATACGTCAGGACATACGTATTAATTAAAATCGGGATTCAATACGTTTAGTAAATTCAACACCAATGCATTACATATAGTAACACAGATGAAGGAAGAAATGAAAGTATGGTGGATATAAAATGTATTGAAAATAACGTTTACATTGAACTTAACGTATTGCGATGGCATTATTGCCTTTCTGAAACTTTAAAGAGAATGAGGAAGCTAATAATATTTATTTATTGATAAATAAGTCGGTTTTGGACATCCAGAGCAAAAAATGCCATCCACTATACACCGTTGCGTTTACTGCGTCAAACTGAATGTGCTTACAACGCATGGAGCGCAGAATAAACACTTTCGCTCTGTAGAAGAAACACTTTCGCAAATGTTTCCAGTCACCTCCCTTTACTACACATACGTGTGTTACATGTTATTCTGTAGGAAACTTGACATTATTGGTTTATATGGTTCTAAGATAAAATAATAGAAAATATTACTATAATTTTCTGATCAGTAGTCAGAGACAATGTCTTGGCTAGATTTTAGATGATAATGATGATAACTTTCTAACCACAATGGTATAAATGAGATCAACTGTTATACTGTTCGCACAGTTTCAATGAATACAGTTCATTGCCATGGACGCAGTTTCTGGCTGCGTTGCAGATAACGCTAGTTTACTTCAATGTAGAATGATTTACAAAGTTTGCAAGCGCACTGCCTTGTGCTTGACGCAATTTATGTTAGCCAAGCCTACAGCTAAGTATTTCTACGTAATCCCTACTATATTACCGAGTTGGACCGCTTAATTCGAACATACACCGCAAACTTCTGAACCTGTAAAATAGCTGCTACAAGCATCGATCTGGCTTTGTTTTGTTAGCAAACTTCTGCAGGCTAAGATGAAAAATTCCTATTGAATTTATGTGCCCTACTTAGTTTCACATGGAAAATTGCTGAGTTAATTTTTTCTTTTGCTTTGTTGTATTGGAACTTGGGCATTGCGTATATATTACATAATTTTTGGACCACAGATGAAGCAAAAATATGGAAAATTTTTTGCAAAATATTTTAAACCGGAATTCCGATGATTTTTGCCCTTTGCCGGAACCGCAGCCGGAACACGATTTTCGCCGGAACCGGAATTCCGGTTGCTCCCTGATATGTGTATGTAATTGTGTTGCCTGTATAACTGGCATTAGACTTTTGTTACTCAGGGAATGTCTTGTCACCACTGTTAGACCAGCTCCGATCAGGGTTTTTTCGTTTTTCGGGGTGTGCAAAAGTTTGTACTTTCTCATATTTCAGTGTGCAAAGTCAAAAAGTTGCTCGAAATCTCCAGTCATCTCTTCCCATTCATATCTAGGCATTGTATATGGTGTCATGCTTATGTTTATTGCAATTTTTGTATTTAGACCAAACGTCTTAAAATATATAATTATTTTATATATATTCGGCATAAAATTTCAATGGATAATTTCGTCGTTTGCTCAAAACAAGTCTTGTCATGCCTTTCAAAACAAAAGAAATCTATTTGGCATTAAAAAATTCAGTGTGCAAAAGTTTGTGCATTCTGAAATTGAGGTGTGCATTCTCAAATTTTAGTGTGCAACTGCACAGGATTTTGCACAAAAAACCCTGTCTCCAATGCTTGTTAGGTTAACACCAGACGTGACATTGTTTCAAGCAGCTAACGTAGTTTCAGTCTTATACATCGTATTGTTTAGTTTCAGCACGTCATACTGTTGACCGGACTTACTCAAATCATCTGCAGAGGACAGACTCGCGATGAAATACTAAAGGTCAGCGAGACCCCTTGCGGTTCTGCAAGCGTTAGGAACAACGATCATCTGACTTGATGGCTCTCTTTGTCCATTAGCAAGCAAAACAGAAAACGTTATCACCCAACTATATTGATTATTGCCGTATGCCTCTTTTGATTTCAAAAGTTGAAGAGATTGCCTTGGCCTTTCACTACAATTGCTTGACCGCGCATACAGTAGTCTTATAAAGCCGAAAAGTTTGCTGTGCATTCCATCACTTTCAATAGTACTGTAAAAATACTTTCTATCCACTGCGCCCAACGCTATCTTAAAATCTATGAAGGCGACGACAGTATGTTGCATGGACTCGTGTCTATGTTGCAATAACAGACGCGGCGACGACATCCGGTTTATGAGAATAAATTCAACAAAAATCCAAATCATTCCCATATCGAAGTCGGTAACCATGTAAAAACGCTCAATAAATATCCATAACTTTGTTTTCACGAATATATGCGAATAGAAAGAAATCAGTTGAAACACATTGTTTCCTAGACGAAATATATGAACCTTCCGTAGATAACTAGATATCAAACGACAATTATTCTTAAAAAGAAGCAATAAGTAACACTGACGAACAACACATACAACTGGCATTTCCTCGCTGTATGTCACATACCAAAGCACTGATGTTACAGAGTAGAATATTAATATACTAATAATTTATCGGCACTCCTTGGGTTGGGGGGGGGAAACAGAGAATCGTCGTACAGCGATGATTTTGGTACCATTCGACTCAGCTGGACGAGGCGAGTTCAACGGTACCAAATTTGACCATATCCCAACAACTGAAATTTTTCAAATTTTGCCCTAAGTACTAACGGGGACCCGGAACGTTGAAAAATCGAGAAAAAATTTTTATGAGCAAAATAGACATAAGTAGCATAGATACACGCAGAATGACGAGACAAATTCAATCGTGCCTTATTTATCATGATATTTTCACTCTTTAGCTAGTTATGGCTGAAAAACCATTTTCGAACTACTGAGCTCCACGAGACGACTTCAACGATATAAAATGTTACCATATCTTCATGCAATGGTCAATCATCACAACCGCCAGTTCGTTAACCCAGACAACGTCCATGCCCACACCCAGAATATCGATGGCCTCTGGGGAACCCGTAAGAACTTCATGAGGCGTCGACAAGGCATACCCGACACATTGTTCCACCGTACTTTGATGGAGTTTCAGTGGCGCCGCCGTTTCTCCCACAACATCCTCGGAGCTGTAGTGGCCAAATTCGCGATCAACATCCTTTTTAATTGTAAGTTGTTATGATTTACGTTGCAATATAAATGTTAGACTAAGCCTAAGCCTTAGACTAAGCCTAAGCCTGAGTCTTAGACTAAGCCTAAGTCTTAGACTAAGCCTAAGTCTTAGACTAAGCCTGAGCCTTAGACTAAGCCTAAGCCTAAGCCGGGGGGCTCCGTACTAAGCTGTTCTCCCACTAAACCTAATCACGATATGACCAATGCCAAAAATCCATCCATTTAAACGCATAAGAATTTCATTTAAAAATATCAGTTTTCGCTTGCATTGCCAGTATCGGGCTCCATATGTCGTTACCCTGACTACCTACGGATTCGTATCATACACCGTTCGATAGCGCATGGGATCTTCTACTTCATATCCTATCTTGAGCCAAATCGGTCCATCCAATAAAAAGTTATGTTAAAAAATGTAAAAAAAACCCAAAATCCACATTTTTAAAAAAATTCCGACCCCTGAAATTAGGGCCCCTTGCTGAAGCCCCCTTAACAGATAGAGCCCTGAAACCTTCTCCATTGGTAAGAGCGGGAAAAATTAACCCCCGGGGGGTTAGGGGGCAAGAATCTTGAAGCGAAGCTTTAGGAAAAAAATTGCCAAAAAACCTCCATATCCCCCAAAAATACGAAAATAAAAGAATGTTGAATCAGCATATCGGAGGTTATACCTGAAAACGGGTGACCCTGATCTCGAAGAGATCGGTTTTGGGGGTCCAGAGACTATGGGGCTATATCTGAAAAGATGGTGGGCCCCTTCCCTGATTTTCCCCCCAACCCAAGGAGGGCCAATTTTATCTATTAGGATACCACTCTACTAATAATTTGTTTGCCACTGTTGGGGCTGGTGCCTTTTTCACCACAAAATTTTTCTTTTTCTTTTCCATAAAGGCCGCCCCCACGCCGCCCTGGTATTCCCTGTCGCCCTCGGCATGGTATATGAGCGTAATGTGTACGTAAACTTATATATATCCTACTATATACTATATATAATATAAGACCTAGCTATGTATTTATTTATAACTATATAAAATATAATAAAACCTATATAATTATCAAAATTCACCCATACCCATAAATTTCCCAAAACACAAATTTCATACTTAAAAACCCTTAACACTTATTCTTTCCTTTTAAATATCACTTTTCCCAACCCATATCCCATACTCACCCACCCTCCCCTTCAACACCACCATTATCCCAAATTTCATTTTTCTCCTTTTTCCCCGTTTTTCAACCAAAATTCAAATCCCTCCCTCTCACCCAAACCTCCACCAATCTCCCTAAAATTTTCATATCTTTTTCACATCACCACCCCCGTCCATATATTAACCCCTCTTCTTCCCTTTCTTCTTATTTTCTATAAATTTACCCTTTCCAAAAAATATCCTTTTTCTCCATTTTTCAAACATCCCCCATTCCCTCAAAATTCAACCCTTATCCCCCAAATTTTAATATCCTTTTTCCCTTACCACCCCTATTCATATATCTACTCCATCCCGTTCCGATCTCTCTATTTTTCATTAATTAGTATTTTCCAAAATTCCCATTTTTCTCCAACTTGTCACATTTTTCAAATATCTCCCATTCCCTAAATATGTAATCCCCACTCCTCAAATTTAAAATACAAACTCCCCTACCTACCCCCTTCACCATATTAAAATTTCATCATCCCCCTTTCTCTACTTTTCTCAAACTACACCCCACCTTTTCACCCCATTTCTTATTTCAAATTTTCCTTTAAAATACTTTTTAAACTTTATAATGAATATAAAATATATATTATTATCGCGGCAAGCGCGTATATTTTAATACATTACGGTACTGTTTTGTTGGCGCATACGTAGCGATGTTATTATTACTAATTGCTTACTTGCTTTTGGTATTGAATATTGAATTATGATGTATTGAATTATCAGTGTGTTGTTATTAGTGTAGTTTCGAAGTTAATTACCTAGCTATGTTTAGGGACGGTTTCATGAGTTTAGATTACGTGTCGTTTTAGCGGAGCGAGCGCCAAGGTTTTAATTTGCTGGTGGTTGTGTTTTAAGACCGACGAAGTTGTTTTGCAATAATTATGTTTTAATTAATTAGAGTTTAGGACGACCTAGCTAAGACCTGTTACGGGTACAGAGCGTTTTACATTTGAATTTGATGTGTATATAGTTTTCCTGCAATTATTGCGATGAGTAATGATCGAGTTAGAATTTTTAGTGGCTATGAAGCGCTGCTTGGCGGAGTTTGCTGGAAAGTTTGCCACCTATTTACTTTATGTGTTTATGATATCTTGGTTACGTGAAAATTTACATGCGTTTGTTAACGGGTTGATGCGGGTATTTGTCGACTGTGGACGAGACTTTTAACGATTGTATTGTATAGAAATTAATTATAACTACAATAACTGCCTTCAGCGAACATTACCGGTAGCTCTGAAGCGTGCCCATGCCGGGTTAACCCGTTAACTGCAATTTTAATGTAGTGTTAAAATATATCTAATTGATTGGAAGCGACAGCATGTAAGACCGAAGTTATGCTATGGATGTAGAACTCGGACCTTTACTGGTTATGCATTCGTCGTTGTGTTCATGTATATCACTTGTAAACAATATACTTGTAAACAAAAATCTAAATTCATGGAGTGTCGTAGAACCTAGTCCTAAAACACTTCTATCGGATCAGAGCTTCGTTAACCGGTTTGCTGCCACATTCGTTAAAAGCGGTGCCAAGTGCTAGCGCAGAGGTTCTTCTGACTAAGTCGTCTTAGTGTAATCCCAGAGCGACACTTCAGTAAGTTACAATAAACATTTATTATCAACGTAGTGTTGTTGCGTCGCCTTAAAGAGCGTGATAAAGTATAATTGGTGGTCAGCAGAGCGGCTACTCCAAAAGGGTCAGTCTACAGAAATAGGAAACACCAAGGAAACTAAGGATCACCACTTTACTGGTTCGCCCAGACCCCGAGCTCGCGCATAACAGTTACTAGTACGTTATTCACTTGGTGGCCTACACTGTATCTGGTAATCACTGTGGGTCGGAGCGTCGCGTAAGCACGGAACTACAAAGCCACAAAAGAAATCCAGCTCCGACAGCCACTATGATACCTAAGGTTTAGTTCTTTATGCCTGAACACCTAAGATGTTATTAGGAATATTAGTATTACTAAGTTGAATGGTAATATGGTAGGTATTACGTTACTTAATTGTTGTATGATTTATTCTCTACTCGACGCAAGCATGCCTTTTCTTTTTAGACCACAGCAGCTCATGAATCTTTAAGATGTAAGCGATCAACAAAATTTATGAGATCCACCATGTATCAAAGCAAGTTCTTAAATCCTATCCAGGAACGCAATTTTTTACGTCAATTGAGCCTAACTATTAAAATCAATAACCAATATAATATATCGCATCAAAGAAAACTGCCGCACTGAGCATAAACAAATCGAAGAATGAATAGAAAACTAAATTTAAATTCAAATCTGAATCCCGGAAGAATAGCTGCGGAATTGTGTCAGTCACGTGACCGCAAACTCTCGCTTTTGAAATATTGGTAATTGCCCATTGGTCGGATCCCACTAGCTAGCTCTTTCCCAACTAAATTCGGGCATACACCAAAAATAAATTTATTAAATAAAAATAACTAAAATTTTCGGTATTTTGGGTCTATAACCCCTTTCTATATTACGGGGGCCCCGACAACTGGATACTATGATCATGTGTTATATTCCACCAAAAGGGTTGTATTTTTCCTACAAACACGAAAACCCCCTGAGAAGTTAAATTACTAGCTAAGTCAGCTGATGTAAAAAATGAAAAAATTCTGAGATTTCCTTTACACAAAAGCGCGCAAGCATTTTGTTTTGCGAAGGGTCCCATGCCTTAATTTACGTTATGCCACTGTTAATTCACTCCGATCTACGATGGGCACGTTTTTAGCAAGGGGACCTTTGATAATAAAATATCGTTGTCTCCTTGTGGATGAGGGGACCTCAAGATCTCACCAGTATTTGTGCGCCATTTATACCCAATATATATTTTCCGACACTTACAATAAATAAAATGATGGGTCAACCACAAAAAGGCAGCTATACCTAAAATACTGCTAGCTATATAATTACGATATTTTTAAAACTGATTAGAACACTGTATTTATCGCCATTGCTTCCTGTTATTGTCTAACCATATCAAACTATGAACCAATGTAGCCTTTAGGTGCGGAACAGAAATGCATGCTATGTTGTTCTCGATATACTAAGCCTAATACTTAGTCTTAGCTTAAGCGAAGTCCTTATATGAACCATGTACTAAACCTAAGTGGGGACGCAACCGCCCCCACGAATCCCACGCTGTAAAGCTATTATTTTTCTACCGTTATAACGTCCGACCCCTTAAGGTGACGTGAGGCAAACCATGAATAATGCTTAATGGAATGGAATGGAATGGAATGGAAAGGAAGTGAAGGCCTCAATTAGGCTTCATGCGGACTTCACTGCCTTTCTTTATTGAAAAACATTAATGACAAACAATGTAATAAAAATAGATAATTAGTGTATAAACAGACAGCATACAAGCAATAGAAAAAAGCATGAGGCCAACTACTTCCGGGAAATATGGGGTAGGTACCCATTTTCCCTTAATATGTTCAAAGGTTTCTATTATAGCTTAAAAAATGGTCAAATCTGCAAGACGCCAATTGCCGTTTAAATGGACGAACATTAGCTAACACTACAGGTCTATCATTAACATATTCAGGTAGACTGTTCCATATTGGGATAACTCGCTTACATCTAACAAAACGGATAACTAAACTTAATTAATGGGCGTCAATCATCTGGATTTGCACCTTAAAGTGGACAATGGAATATGTGCAAAGGTACACACAATAACAACAAATTTGGTTGTTTCTGGTTCCAATAATATTTTCACTCCTATTGCGTACCCACTTCTGAATACCGGGATAAAATATTCGCCTGTTATAGAACCGGATGGAGCATTGTAAAAATTTGATTCAAATAGCAGCAACTATTCCAAAGTTATAAATTTTAACACCTGTTTGTACACGAATCTTTTTCCAGGACATTACTCTCAGTAACATATTCAGCAAAATATTGTAGAATATGTTAGAAAATATTGAGTATAGCTATAAGAATACGTACTGTCGAAATATATACCACATTACTTCAATAATCCTCACGATATGTCAAAAAGAGCAATACCATTGCAGATATTCTGAATACACAACTGGGAAAAGTTTAGAGCAAAATGGCAGCTAGATTATACTAACTTCAACAATTCTAGCTTACCGGTTTTGTTTGTTATTTTGATGATAAACAACTGTTGTTTTAATTTTATTGCCACGAATCAGCTTTTAATTATGATGCACGCGATTTATTCACATTGGCACACTGTTTATTCACATTGATGAACCCGGCGTGATACCTTTTGGCCACCGAACATCTGAACGTTCAATCACGCTTAACCACTCGGCTATGTTCAATCTATTGATTCACTGAATTATACGTTGTAATTTTATGTCGTTTGCTGACGTAACACTTATTAATCGAAAGGACATTTGCTACCAATAATGCCAAGCTCTTGTTTTCAAAAACAACGACGAGTAATACGTTTTCCAGTAATATCGCAAAATTTGGTCCGACGTGATCTTGTTAACAAATGGCCCTACATAACGATGGATAGGCAATGTTTTCGGGTTGCACTTTCTGATCCAGATATTGGTAGAGTTATCTAGGTCTTTAGGAATGAAGTGTGCTACATCATGCTTGCGATTTGGTTTTGGAAATTGTTGTAACTCAGGGTAAAACTTCTCTAGAAAAAGTGAACTTGAATAGTCATTTTCTGGCGTCACTGACACAAAATATTGCTCAGGTAACTCTATATTACATCAATGAACTAACTGTGACGGCTGAATCCTTTGTCCCTACAGTAGATCTAATGTCTAGAAATACAAGTGGAAATGCGCGGTACCAATTATTTTGCATGCAACTGGTACGGAGGAAGTTCTTGTTCTGTGAAAACGTTCAATGTCGACATTAGCGGTTGGATGGTATGCAGTTGTACGATTACGCTCAATTCATAAGCGTTGCGTGAGGAAGTTCCACACTGCAGATTCAAATTGACTTCCACGGTCTGAAATCAGTGTCCGTGGGACGCCAAAATGACTGACTCAGGCATCCAAAAAGGCATACACTGCTGACTCTGTTGATATATCACATATTGGAACCACTTCGACCCATTTTATGAAATGATCTAACATAGTAACTAGATGCCTATAACAGTTAGAGGGTGGTAAAAGTCCAACGATATCGATATGAACAGTATAAAATCGTGATGTTAGAGGTATAGACACGACTGGGCTTTCGTGTGCCGCCACATTTTATTTTTTTGGCATGGTTCACAATGCTTAGCCCAAAATTTGATATCTCGGCACATGCCTGGCTATACATACTGCTTTTTAACTAATTTCAGCGTTGCCTGCGCATTAGGATGCGAGAGATTATTAATACTGTGAAATAGTTAGAATTGTAATGATTTGGGTATAAAAGCTCGAAAAGTTTGTCATAAATGACGTTTGTACCCTTTATTTTTCGTTCTACTAACTTCTGATTTGTCGTTTGAAAAAATTTGAAGATCACTATCATTTTTCTGAGCAGTTGCAAAATGTTCATCAATTTACTCTACGACTGCTTGCACTGATCTTTAAAGATTATCTACAACTACATCATCTGCTCCAGAAACATCATGTATCGTGCAGTTAAATCATCAAATGACAATAGCCATCGGGACTGTTATGGTGTTGCATTCTTCATTGCCAACGCATGAAGTGATGGCTTATGATGGGCGACTACGCGAAAACGAATTCCTAGCAGCCAATTAGAATGTTTTAAGCTCAAATAAATTGCCATAAGTTCACGGTCAAATGCTGATTTTCGCGCTTCAGCACGATTAAATTTTCGAGAGAAAAATGCAAGTGGCTGCTTCCGACCGTCAATAAATTGATGTAACACTGCGCCTGAATGATACGTTAGTGGCTAGTTCAATCGCTGCATTAGGCTCAGGGAATTCCAAACAAACAGTTTGTTTTAGGGCAGTCGTAAGCAAAAGAAATGCATCTGATGCTGTGTTATTACATTTCAGTTTTGCGGTTCTTTTGATGTTGAGTCTGGATGTTAGCCATGTTAAAGGTGCTGCAATGGCTGAAAAGTTTTTGACGAAGCGATGGTAAAAAAGTGCTGCACCCAAAAAAGTATTTAGTTCTCGTACAGTTGTTGGTAATCCAATTTTGTCGATTGTTGCTGTTTTCTCAGCAATAAGTCTAATGCCATGTTTGGAATTCTCGGTCCCGATAAAGTTAACCTTTTGTTCGTAGAATTGGCACTTTTTGCTTTTAAGATTGTATTTACTGAGACATTGAGAGACTTGCTCTAAATGTCTACCATGGTCAGAAGTTGTTGGACTCGCCACCAATATATCATCCATATATGCTTTTGCAAATGGCAAATCTTGCAGAGCTTTATCGATTAGGCCTTGTAACGTCTGTTTAGCGTCACGAACACCAAATCGTATGCGAGCATATAAAAATAAGCCAAATGGTGTTGTAATGGTTGCTTTTGTTGATCTTTCTTGGCTACTGGTATTTTATGATACGCATTAACTAAATCGAGCTTAGAGAACACAGTACACCCGTGAAGCTCGTTGGTAAGTTCGGCTATGTTTTGCACAGGATAGCGGTCAGGTAACGTTGTTTATTTAATTGACGATATTCGCCACATGGTCGCCAAGAGACTCCTGCGTTTTTTAGGACCATATGTAAAGGCGTGGCCCAAAGAAACTGACCTCGGTGCTGTTCTGAAGTTGCGAAATGCTCTTTGGCTATTCATAGTTTGTCCCCGAAAAGCCGTCTTGGACAGGCGAATGTGGGATGCCCTGATGTAGTAATGTGATATTTAACTGGATGGCAAATGGCATCAGAGACCGATAAGGTGTGAAAATCTTGTTAAGAACATTTTTAAAGCAGCGTTGCTTAGCGGCATCGCTGTAATTAAGTTTACTCGAAGAAGATCTTTTGTTGCGTCGCTAAGTATGCTGCTGTTTCAATCTATTAATAACTTGTGCACTGCTAATAAATTACGACCAAGGATGGGTTGAAAACCATCAGCAACTATAAATTTATAAGTGAAATTGCGGTTAAGGCAGTTTATACAAAATGTTAGGTGTATACTACCAAACGTTTTAATTTCGAAATCGTTTGCTGCTTATAGCTTGAATGAAGTATTACTTATATTATTTCCATTTAATTTCCGAAAATATTTTGGCAGTAGACTGCAATCGCTGCATGTATCAGCCAGAAATTTTCCAGCCGAGCTAGCGGCTACTAAAATTGTGTTTACTCCGACACGTGCTGCATCCACGGCGGAGAGGAGCCATTTCCCTCCGATGGGTTCCGCTTTCATGAGGGAGGCGAGTTAACTCGTTTTGGCTGTCCCCAATTACATAGTTTCGTACATTTTAAGGCGCTCTGACCGAATCATGCGTGATAAAAACAAAAATTATCAGCATCGCTATTTTGATGTGACTGCGCGTGTTACGGATTATTAAAGAATTGTTTCTATTGCGTGAGAAACTGTGTTGGCGCTGAAAATTGTTGTATTGAGGCCGAAAATTAGGAGTCTTATTCCTATGCTGAAACTTGGGGTTGTGAAAATTCGAACTGAATTATCAGTTATAGTAGATTTTCTGCTGATCTGAGGGATTTGGTCGATCATTTTGTTAGCTGCATCTGCGAATTGGTCTAGTGGAGTATTGTCGCTGAGTGTTGTTAAAACGACTCGAATCGCAGTGGGTAACATTTCAAAAAATCGCAATTGGACCAAATTTTCACTATTTGGTGCTAATTGTTTTAGGTGGCGGAGTGCTGATGATGATTTTTGGTCTCACAGGCACTGTTCGTTAAGTAACTCGTGGAGTTTTTGTTCAGCTGTGTCATCAAACTGTTAAACTATTTAACGAAAAAACAGCCTAAATGTTTCATATTCATTATTTCATTATGTAACGGAAATAATAGTAATTAATTCTAAATACGCATTCTCAAATTATATTATCACCATGTTTATTTAAGGTGACTTACATGGTTTGCACCCATTAAACGTTATACTGTAGTTAGATACAATACCGTGAATTGTTAATACCGTTGTAGCTGAATCTCGATTTGAGTTTATTTATGTTGAATAATTTTCATCGAATTATGCAGGAACGTCCCGCTCCAAGCGACAAATATTGAAGTACTAAAGCGGGGTGGTAAGATTGTCACTGTAAATATAAATGAACGCACTGAAAAGATATGTATTGATAGAGTAAAACCCGCATTTCTCCAAAATGATGTTGCCACACTAGGGTATGGCTTAGATCATAAAGAAGTTGTACCAGCACCACCACATCCAGCAACACCTGTGCAGCTACCAAGCCCATGTCCAAATAACATAGAATTGCCTCATGATAAAGACACGGTAGTAGTTGCAAAGTTCCCAGGGTATTCACCATGGCCTGCAGTCATAGTAGACTCAAGCAAAAGCCCGCTTCGAGGCGCTCGAAATAAAGCCAGAAAAATGGCTGTCAGATTTTTGGCGCAAACCGTTTTGCTTTTGTGGCCCGAGATAACATTAAGCCGTAATCGCAATTGGAAACTTCACATAAAGCGCTCAAATGTGCATATTCACTGGCAGAAGATTTTATTGCAGGACAAAGTAATCAGGAACTAACAAAACCACCGAGTACTGCCAGCAGTTGCAAAGCTAATTTTGATGTCACTAAAAAACAATTATAATTATCTATTTATCACACTGTTTATTTGACATTTTCTTGTTGATGCGTGCAGGTGCACACGAGTAATGTAACAGCAAGTAGCTGAATTATCTACTATTCAAAAACGTGGGCAACTATAAAATTGTAACTAGGTTCGTGCATTTTTCAGACAATGCAAAAAACGCTGTGTTTTTTCCACACACCAAACTAATCACTTCTTGTACAATTTTATAAATTCCCCGTGCAAAATGGTTCCCGCATATTTCCACCAACTGAACACCAGTATGCCTACAGAAAATGTATCATGCTTAATGACCTGGAGCGAGCAGACCAAATCCTTGCTACAGACGATCCACGTGGGTGTAAGCAATTATAGCACGAAGCCGAAATGACAGTTCCGCCATACGATAGAGCAAACTGGTGAAATGTGCACATCCATGTGATGAATAAATGTCTCATGAACAAGCTTTCCCAAAACAACGATTTTTTAAATAAACCGCGATAAGCAGGTAACTCATATCTAGCAGAAGCAAGCCCATATGATTCATTTTGGGGGGTTGGTATGCAAGTTTCAGATGTTCCGCAGATGATTACTCACCATACTTTTCAAACTTCAAATGTAATGAGAAAAGTGCTAATGCAATTGCGATACAGCTCAAATAACATAATCCCAGCGTTAGTAACCTTATTTGTCACTGATTCTATCGGCAACAATGTAAAAAGCAATGCCTTCACAACGATTTCATGGAGTTGGGCAAAACTCCAAGGGATCTTTCGTTTGCAGAATTTACAACGCATGCGGATGTTATCAAAGTAAAAATCTTGGCCGGAACTAGCAATGTTTCACTAGACAAACCCTGGGCAAATAATTATAACTTTCGTAGAAATAACGGTGGCAAATTTAAGAGGGAAAAACCAGCCAAAATAATAAAACAGTTTGTGCAAAATGTGCTACAATTTTGTTCAAAATATCCAACAGTCGCGCTTACAGAAATAGAACTGCTGCCAAGACCTGTCGACGTAAATCGTAACAGTAGCTGTCACTCTGGTTCAAGCCGTCTACAAAGGGGTATTACAGAAATAAACTCTCGATTGAGAGAAATTTTTCGGAATCTCTAAAATGAATACGTTGTCCATTTTCAACAAACAGAAAACCAGTTAACTCACGAACGATTTTTCTCACGAGATGGTTTGCATCTAGCAATTCAGGGAATAAATATGTTGAAGCGAGTACTGGAAAGATAAATAAAAATGAAAGTGAGATATAGCATAAAACAATACAACAACAACTGTACTGTCCAGAGTTTTTACACAATATTCAGAATATTTACAAGTACTACGGAGACAATGGTGATTACTTTGATTAATAATCTAACGAATTCAAATAAATTTATATGGCTCCACCACTTAGGCGGGAGATTGTGTAGATATTCTGAATTAGCAACTGGGAGAAGTTTAGAGCAGAATGACAGCTAGATTTTACTAACTTCAACAATTCTAGCTTACCGGCTGCGTTTGTTATTTTGATGGTAAAACACTGTTGTTTTAATTTTAATGGCAGGAATAAACTTTTGATTATGATGCACGCTGTTTATTCACATTTGCACGCTGTTTGTTCACAATCATCACGACTTAATACAAAATTGATCGTTTGTTATGCTCTAACATTCAGTTGATAACGGGGCATCAGCTATTTACACCAGGAGCTACAAAAGCTTAAGCTACCTGCGCTATGGAGAACCTTATTACGTCACATTAGCGGTTATCATGTTTTATAGAAGGAATATTCAAATTCAACTTGATTTAGGGTTGAATCCGGTGGATAAATAGCCATTCCCTGAAGCATCTCAGCACACTGCGTCACAGTATTCGCCAATGTCATTCGGCAAAGCAGAAAAGCAAAGCGTTCAGCCAAGTATAATATCACAATTAGAGTTATTCTGAAAAACAAGAAGTGTTGTATGCACGAGTAGCAGTCAATGTCGGTGCTAAATCCATACTCTTTCAATCTGGCCACAACAGTACTTAAATGCAGGCTGCTGCGTGTGTTCTACACAGCATAAAATTTGAAGCATTAGGTTTTGAAATCTGCAGTTTATATTTTAAAGTATACCTGTAGAGCGGAAAAAATAGTGTGACTGAGTCCATCTGTTTCAAAACTATAGTATCATTGCCCTGGGGTTTACCTTGAGAAACAGCAAGTATTAATTGATTCTCTCCTGCTTCGTAAACCTATGAGTAAAGTAAACACCTGCGGCAGCAATCTTTATAATTTTTTCAGTGATTAAATAAACTAGATAGACGTATGGGCAAGGGTGATCCAAATCATCTTTCCAAACATGTAGTGGTTTTGTAACAATTTTGTTGGCTGAATTCGATTAGATGGCTTTCCATGTTTTCTTTTTTCACTTTGATCCGATTTATCGCTATTAATTTTCCCCAGCTCTAAATTATTAAGATTAGAATATTGACAGGGATCAAGCCACTTTAGCAAATTCGCATAACAGTTAAAGTGACCCGCAATGTAATGCAAGACACGTTTGTTAAAACATCGCGGAGTGGTGCAGCGCTCTGTCCCGTGCCACCAGTCCAAGAGCTACGTGTTTAAACCCCGCCCGCACCTTAATTTTAACATTTTAACATTCTGATATTTTTATGTTTCAAGCAAATAATTGGTGCTCTTAACATTTAAATTCATTATGGGACTCATTGAACTAAAAAGGTAAAATTGATGTGATTGCTATTTTGTTTATTTTATTAACGTAAAATGAACAAACGGTGAACTTATATATTTGCGAGCATCGAGACTATATAGATTCACAAATATTAAGAAGCAGAACCATACAAAAACCCTCACTGTGTTAAGCCTGAGAATGAAATCATAATCTTGCATACAATAAATTTATTTCCCCAGATATATGGCAAATTACATCATCTTAATGCTGGAATAAACTCAGGTTGTCATACCAAGAATGTTCTGTTGTCAAAATCACAACCTTGCCCTAGCAAGATCTAGTTCAATTTTTTCCATCGGTATTGGTTGTTAATATACATCGCTGTACTTTTATTACACCTAATCCATATGTAGTAACAGTACACAGCTGCATGGCGCAACTTCCTGGCCCGAAGCCGATACGACCCCGGCCATCATAACCTGAAGCGTAAAACAAAATTTTCTCTAATTTTGTTAATTTTCCAAGTATTCTCGGTCAGACCCAAGAAGCTATGGAACTGTAGTAAATAGCAGACTCGCTTTACTAGGTGTGTTTCGACCCCGCCCGATTAGTTGCGCACGTGCCTATTCGGAAATTGTGTAACTAAACCGTTTCATCTTCAAATAAATGTTGAGTGTGTGGAGAATGTGTAAATTATGGTACTATGCGAATTTTAACTCAATTTAAGCCTCTCAAGCAATTATTTAGCCGTTGTGGTCCCACGGGGTTTCGACAGTGCCTGAGTGTTTAGCGTCGGACTCTTTGTCGGGTAATTCGCTAACCATGTTTAATATCCTTTGAATAATGTATTTATTGAACAATAAATCTTGGTTTATTGCTATGTCCTGATTTGATGAGCCAATTTTTATTGATTATTTTGTGGACTCCTGTCGCAACCTTTTCACTTTAAAATGTTAATACTTCATGCGAAACATACGCGTTAAGGCTTGGAATCTTTTTTCCACAGACCACATCGCGAACAACGTACAACATATAACGCTGCCGACAGTGAACACGGCACGCCATTTTTAGATTTTACTGATCGCTTTTTATAGATTTTATTTCAAAAGATATATCGATATTTTAGATTTATCGGTTTTAAAATTTTATTTCAAAAGATGTATATGATACGAAGACCAGGATATCAAGGGCGATGCATAGCACAAACGATAACGAACACGATAACGGCATGTTATGGCACGGACAGAACTATACAGGACTAGTTATTAGTAAAAGGTTGTTTTAAAAACGGAGCAAAGAGTTAGTGCGATCGCTATACGCATATGCAAATTATATATGAAAACGATTGCGTCGCTGCCGCAACCATCGTATTGTTCATTATTTCTATGGCACCGAAAGTTAAATTTGTGATGTCTCGTACATACTCGGTCAAGCAGTAGGATTGATCGCGGTAGGGGTAAATACAATATTTGCATTCAAAACAATTGTGATCGAATCACTGCGCGACGTCCTAATCATAGCAGAAGATTCGCACTATATTGAGGGTCTCACTAAATTGATAAAAGGGTAATCGACTATGCGTTATTTTCTGATTTGTGTCATACATTGTAGCATATAATCACGCATCCGATACTGTTCTCTTATTAATGTCAGTCTAATAATTGTGTCATGTCTAAAAACTATATTGCCTCAGCCTGTCCCTGAAGAGTGGCCTTCAGAGCGTCCTGAAATTGTTAAAATGTTGTATTAACGTAGAATTATTTTTGTATTGAATTAGCGGTAGCGCCGCGCGCTATCTTGAGTGAATTTCGATGCACACCAGATCAGTGTTCTTGGTGCATAGCTAAGATATACTTCGCCAAAATTGGAAATCACGCAAATAGTAGTTTACTGGTAGGATGCACATTTTATTATCACTCATTTAAAGTTTTGCCCGACGATCAGTTCGTCGAATTTATCTGGTACAGTCTGGTTAAGCGTGCCTAAATTGCACAGTCAGCACTGTATAAACTCGCACTCATGCTATCATTCATGCCTTACAGAGATCTGAGCGATGATATGTCGATTACTGAAACAAGTTACTGGTTCTTCAAAAACATTATAACCTTATAACATTCTAGGCTTGCCCATTCAGCTGAAAGCTGACTCAAGTAGCCTCGCTCCCAATCCCGAAATCTTCGTAATTCCAGATTCATGCTGCCTTGCAGTTTTATAACGCTACTCCACAATAAATATTCTCCTCGCTTCGTAGTTAATCAATCTAGCAGGTCAACGTCATGTTTGCTACATGTTTGCTCGCTGTACTACCCATTGCACGGGCGATGCCATTAATGCTCAGTCTTATACTCCATAGTTTTTATAGCATTTTCGATAACATTTGTGGTGTATTCGCCAGGATGTATGTGGTCGCTAAAAAGGTGAAATATCAAACATTAACCAAATAAAACGCTGTTGAGAAAGCTGATTTAAAATAAATCCTCTGAAAACAGCCGAAAGAAGTGGCATTCACGCTTAATTGGTTATGCTAAATTCTCCACAGCGTGTATTCTGACGTTCACAATACTGGGATATATTCATAATTCCTAATGCCATTTAATAATGCAAAATAGTAATGGATAGTGTTTACGATAAACACAACGTAATCACTATGGTTCCGTAAGTTTTTCAGTAATAATAGTACTGTTAAAATTAGCATAACCAAACTCAATCTTTTCAGCGGAAGTAAATGCTTAGTTTTCATGCCTAAATTATCAGTGTTTAATAAAAAGGAATGTTTTTATATAAATTTTAAAACATATTTTTGTAAAATACTTCATTCCTAATATAGTCAGAAAATCATTCCCCATTATCATAGTAAAAATTTACTTCATACATAGGAAATTTTTCAATGCTAATATAGTTAATGAAATTATTCCTATTATTATCTTAAGTAAAAATTTCCTTCATATGTATGAATGAAATGATAAAGTAAAAATAGCCTGATTAGTACTGAATATTCTATATTAATCTCTTTTAGGAAATATTTTCCATATTTTTTTGCATTTAAAGAGAAGGGATGATTAATTAAATTTTCTATACACAAAAAACTAATTTCCCAAATTAAAAAATTTCGTTAATATTACCTATATATAATATTCTTTTACATTCAGGGCAAAATATTTTTTAACAGTATTCAATACTAGGACTAACAGCTTAATAAATTAAACAGGCTGTCGCACACATAAAATGTAAGATAACTTTATATTACTTCAGAAATGTAACACACAATGCACATTTTCCATCTGCAAAAGTAAATATTGCTCAAACATTGATATTAGTTTAGAATTTTTTCAGCATACGGTAATACTGTGACGAAAAAGAAATTTTAACCTTATTGAAATGGACTTCCCTACTTAAATGGTATGAGACTGGCTGTGCTAATATCTGTGCACTGATTCGACATATATATTTGTGGATGCTTCAGTTTCTCGGTTCGTCTATACCGCTTATAACCATATGCGAATAGAGTGAGCGGAAGTATGCCCTACTCGAAATTAAATATTGTGGTAATGTGTCAAAAAATATTTCCGCGATGTGGGGTCAACGTACGTTTTGTACGAAAGTTTTGTTTGTATGGAAATCACTAAAAAGGAGGCATCACACCTTTAATAAGCACAAAAATTTCTACAGTTTAATAATTAGTTGTTCCGGGGTTTATCGGGTCTTCTTTTGAAGTGTTAAAATGGTAATAAATAATACAACTATCGTGTCTGCTGGAAGGCAAAGAATATAAATTTAATTTTACATATCTATGGAAATGTTCATGGTACTGCAGTGACTGCATAATTATAATGCAAAACTTTCTAGTTATTGTAATGGCAATTAAGACACTTTTTGGAGGCAAACTAAGCAAATGTTGACTTATTAAAAACTGTACTGTTTCCTTTTGGATTTATAGAGTTATATCGAAAACTTACAGGTATATCGTTAGCTTTCGTTGAAACCTCAGATCATTATGTGTCGCACACAAAACTGTAGGGTCTTACTGCAAAGAACTAAACTCTTCATAACTAACATCGAAGTAATGAAAGAGTTTCAACTGAAATATGTGTCTTTTTTACATATGCTGGACAAGTGATTGATGGTTTACTAACAAATATTTGCTGAAGGTACTAGCTCAAAAAAGTGAATACTTTACGGAATAAATGATAATGAATGAGTCATACTGGTCTTCAAAAAACTTATTCTCGGGTAAATGATTAATAGCGTCTAAAAGCAACAGAAAGAAAGTAAAGATAACGCATTTCCCCGGTTCTTCATCGAAATCTTACAGATTTGATAATTTCGGAGAGACAAAACATAGAATTCTACTAAATCGAAGATATTCAATGGACATATTACCCTATTTTGATGCCACTTTTAATATACCTACACAGATATGTCTTTTCATGAAGATATTTAGGTTACGCCTCCACACACTGTGCCAAATGCGTGCTCAGATGTCTGAATAAAGCATATTTTTATTTAATGTAGTTTTTATTTGAACCATTTCCCGCATAAGGCCATATATCTTCTGCAGCCTACATTTTGAAGCACTGCGTTAAGCATGCTTCTCGTTGGGCGTACACTTGCTCGCATGTTGCTATTGACTCGCTTTACGATGCTCACAACATAATCCAGAAACAGCTACTAAACGACATAGTAACTAGCATACGAGATTCTTCGCCAAATTATCCAGGTTCAGTTCGCCGCTGCTGCAAGATTTTGTCTTTGTCTACCGTCATAAGAATACTTACTAATTCATGCGGAAATGTTTAAGAAAAAATTCTGATGTGAAAACTGCAGTTTGACTGCGGTGACTGTATAGTAGAAGTCACATGTGTAGCTGCAAAATTTTAAGAATTTTTCTTTAGATTTTGTCCAACTGCTTTGTAACAGGTTGCTAAAATCATGTAAATAAAAAATTTGCCTATTTATAATTTTCAGCGCAAATTGCCGCTTACACGTTTACCCCAAATATCTTTAAACCAAAAATATTGGTGTTCTATGTTTGCCTTTCACAGCTGTTCTGGTTTTTCATGTAAAAATGGTGAACAAGATTAAACAAAGACATAATTATTAAATTTAAAACAGTCCGTTTAGCATCATTGTCTTCTTTAAATCGATAATTTAATTTTGTTTCGCTAGTGAAACCGTATCATATAACACTGCTTGCGTCCAGTTTTATACCGCGTTTAATTTACATTCACTTCTCAAAGCCAGACGAAAATTTACGGCAAATTATAAAAAGCCTTGCAATTTTCAAATTTCTCAGTATAGTGTAGAATGTTATGCCTAGTCTTGTAATAAATTACATTATCAGGAAATTCGACGTAATGCCCTATGGTATGTGTAGGCAACGACGACAACGGCTTTGTTTCGCGTTTTTGGCTAGCACATCTTTACTTGGAGCTATGGTGTTACTTCATGAAAACAAAAGCGTGATTCAGCATACAACTTTAGCTAACATTGCCGTGTAAGTCTGATTGCTACACAGTTAAATAATATGTAAACAACGTTTTTTTGAACTCGAATAATTATATGTTATTTTAGGGAATTAATGGTCATGTGTGGGAGACAATAACATGTGGTTGATGGAGTTAGTAATAATAAGTACATGCATGTGTATGCACAGTGTTAAATGTAAGTACATACATCGCTGTAAGTGCTAAAGACTATAGATATAGGCGTTTTGTTTTATGCTAATGCATATTCCTATTATCCTGTATTTGTTTACTAAACCTGTGCAGTAATTAGTGGGAATATGGCGTGAATAGTAAACAGTCAAAATAAATAGGGACACTGGGCCATATGATGTCACAAAGTTTTCTGTACTTTATTGTTCACATATTATTACAAGTAATATAGAAATAAAATGTAGCAAGATTATTTAACACACTTTCTGTACTCTAAGAAAGCAGTGATAAGCAATTAACAATAAAACTAATATGAAATTTCATATATCACTGTTAAAATGATGGAAATGGTTTTCAAAAAATACTAGAATTTACACGCATTGGTTTCTTACACTGTAATAAAATCTGTGATGGTATCATTAATTTGATTGAGACAGTACAAAATTGTTTTACCAAAACGCTTTTTTATAAAATTAACGCACATCTGTTTCCATTATACCAAAATATGAGATCAAACAGTATACGTTCAATAGACTTATTCTAATATGTTAAAATTATTGCAGTGTTGACACGCAAAGCCCCAGAAATTTTGTATGTTCCCCAATATTTGCATTGCTGATCACATCATAATTCAGTGTCTTTCTAACAAATTTCGAGCAGGATTAATATTAAACACAATGGCGGCGTTACAAAATGGTGTTACAGAATAATGATTTTATTTCAATAACAGTAAACCACAGCCGTCGATTTGTAAATTTCGGTTTCTCGCCTGGATGAAAGAGATAGGGTTCTAGGAGAAAAAGACTAAAGTCGAATCTAAGTTTTGTAGCAGTTTATTATAATAATGTTTGGAGACATTTCTTCCTTACAGTGCTGAAAACGTGATACACAAAATCCAGATTTGAATTATATTTATATTGACTGGTGATTGGTAATTTCTGTCGTTCCAGAACTAAAGATTTCGCGGCTAAATGAACACATGCATATATTGGCAACCTTAATTTGCACTCCTGTGAACCTACGATATAACAGGTACTTCAAGAGATACCTATAATTCCTACTTTACTCCTTGTTGTAACTTGCATAGAAGCCGAAGACCCGTTTATTTGCACAATTTTACAACTAAATAAAGCAGAATTACAATTAAATGGTGGCAATCTAATCCAAGCTCTATGTTTAAGTTTGCAGCAATTCTAAGTACCCGAATTACTGGAATCTTAGCAGCATCGGAACTGTCAACATAAGTTTAATTTTAGACTAATTTTTCAACGTTGTGATTAAGAACCAAATGTTTACAGTCCGCACCCAATAGTGGACCCGATTTTAAAACCAATTTTTTTACACTCGAAACATATCTGGCAATGTCAATTCTCTCTAGCACACTCAAAAATAAAAGAAAATCTCAATACAAAAGCACAGATCAATTTTTTGGTGAAATGCTCAGTAAAGCACAACAATCACAGCCTTGTTTTAAAACTCATAACATCAATGGCTAGATGTCGCAATTCACAGAATTGCTTTTAATATTCTTTTATAAATATTGCATTTTATTTTTCCGTTCTGTGACGGACAACAAGCCACGCAGTGCTGTTTCAAACAAACGACTCACGACTGGCATATGCCCCATATCCTAACTAGATAATTCGCGGGAGCAGTTGGGTTATCACCATTTAAATAACATAATGCTATGTGTCCTATATTTAATAATGTTTAGTTGTTTAGTTTAACCATTTACATTTAACCATTTGGATGATTTTGGTATGGAACATCACTGAGGTTGTTATTCTAGAGTTAAGCCACTTAAAAAGTTATTATATATTCCATAATTAACGAAACAAAATTATTTATTATTAAAATTATTTCACTTCTTCAAATTTTAAAGGCCTTGAAATATATGGCATTTTGATTCCACCTGGCACAGGTCCCTGTAGTTCTCCGTTAATCTTATACGTTTATACGTTGTATATCCATGTATATACTTGCTGGAACAAAATTGAAAATGCAAAAAAGGTGCCAATGAGGTGTGAACACATAACTTCTTATTTGGTAGGACGGGACCACTGAGCCACGTTTATAGTAAACACATCCTCAGTCCATCTGAATGATATACACTTTCAAAAAAAATTTTGAGACAATATGAAGGTGCAATTTGAAATAAATACACTTATACTCTGTTCAAACAGTAAGTTGGTTAGTCAAAATAACTTAGCATTATATTTGTGCGATTGACCAAACGCTTAAGTAAACATTGTGTGAGCTAATAATTGTCATTTACCTAAGCTAAACCCAACGGTAATATATCATTGTTATAAAATAATCTGAAATCGCGTAAAATAGTTCGAAGACTGTTAATAAGTTTTGTAGAGATTTTTGGAAGCTGAATGAATTCACATTGGTATTCACGTCGTTGGTTAACCGAAGCAGAAAGATGTTGTTATTCGAATACTCGAAACGGTTTTGTTTAATATTATTGCTTTGATCCAAAATATTCGCGCGTAAATTGTTAGATCGAAATCATCTAGCTGCATGATATAAGCCGTAGTTAGTTTACAGCGAACGCAGTATTTTAATCGTTTATAATGACAAAAACGCTAAGAATGATCCTCTGAATAGCTCTTTGATCTGAATTTTTGCATAAGTCTCTAATTACCTGTAGCGTATTCAATGGTTATCCTAGCATAGCGCACCGATAGCTCTTTAAGCGTCAATTATTCAAATCATAAAACCTTTACCCACATATATTAATATTGTATAATCACACATTGTATTAATATTTTAGTTCCAATTATACGGGTCTTACCGAGAAACGACTAAAAACATATAACGAACATTTTGATCACTCAAAATATCGTAAGTGTATATCAAAATTATAGTGGAAGGTTGCATTTGCTAAAAATTTTGGAACGCAGGATTCAAATTTATAGCTGTAGCCATTAAAATCATCTCTCGTCTATGTGTAATAAAACAACCGTTTTCCATAATAGTTATTTTGATATAAGGTTTGGTTTGGCTTAATTTTTGTTACTCTATAAATTTACTACCGTTTTGATGGCAAAAACAACTTGTCTTAACTAACAATAAATAAAGATAGGTGTACGAAACGCATGAAATTTTAACTCAGCGAAAGACAATAGCTATGACATGATGAGAAAACGGCCATAAAATATAATTCCAATATAGATTTTGTATCTTCTCCTATATATATCTATATTACTGGAAAGTCGGACATGATGCCATAGCATTGCAATTTAGCAATTTATTTGGCAATTGGACAAATTTCTGTTAAACTTCCAAATACATCAATGTATAGCGAGTATTGTTATCAAACAATTTAAAATAAATAACCTATTGGAAACGCTGCAGAAGCATACTGCTGGTTTATGGCATAAAATAAGTGTTGTAGCAAACGTCATACTTAAACCATTGTCATTGTGGCAAATCCTAATATCCCTTCCTTATCACCAGATTCTGCGTGGTGCCTTCAGTGATACAGGAATTGGTAAAGCCATCACAAAGCTTACACGCTACCAAACATATAAACCCAGAGGTTAATTTCACAAATTGCAGTTTCAGCTTTTTGTATTGCCTGGCAAAAATTTATTTCCCAAATATTAACATTATAGATATGCTATGTAAGTATCCATGCTTTGTGAAAACTTAAGTCAAATTAATTTTATATTATCAATTTACTTAAAACGGCAACAAAATTTTAGTTATATTTATGCGCTAAACGATGTGCAATTCACAACTGTAGACATTGAGACTCAGTATATTTTATCTATAGATATTTGACCGATCTGTTATATATCTGTTACGTTATAAATTGTAACAGAGAAATTTACATACTTTTTAGCGTTAATTTGGTGCAATAACTTTTATTTCCTAAAGATAACGCCTTGTTGATTGATATATTGCCGTCACACAAAACATATCGTCACAAGCACTAAAAAGTTTTAACTAAACTGGCGAACTCAGTCCTAGATTGCTGAAGAGAATCGGCTTGATTTTCAAATTGAAAATGGGCTGAGCCAATCGCTAGAAGCGAATGGGCTGAAATAATTCATACACAATACACTAAAACACACTCAATGGATTAAACTTAGCAAAAGCCGAATTTTATAGGCATTGCAAAAAATTTTTGTGAATTTCAAGATATACATAGTAAATTTTCCGAAAACTAGTGTAAGCAATTGACTTTGTGATCTCTGTGGCACCGTCGAAATTTTAATTTCTACACGAGCTGAACGTTATAGTATCTCATTTAGAGATGCGTCTATCACGATTTATGTATCGCTTCAAGCAGACATTTCCAATTGTCTACAACATACGAACTGGCATGTGCATCTGTAAAATTCACAGACCAGATTGAACAGTCGATATTTTCTGAATTACTTTCCGTATGGTCAGCTGTAAACCCTGCCAAAGTAGGTGTAGTGCACTAATTATTAGTTTTCGACCACTTTTTACACTAATTTACCACCTTGAGTCGTTATCTTCAAATGTATATTCATATATGCTCATAGGAGGGGTTGAGTGGTTACTGACCTGAGTTGTCCAACTGGTTCTCGTTTCGAAATGACAAACCCCTGGTAACTGGTCAGCCCGCGTCCCGGCACCGTAAAATTTTGCGGGAAAACTTGCAAAAATTGAACAAATTTGGGAAAATGGCTGAAATATATTAACTTTTAAAAGTAAACTCCCCTGAGACCTCAAACTTCGAGCATGTCTGTGTGTTTCCGTGTCTTGAGTTAGCTATTCTATGTACTGCGCTATTACACGCCGGTTCACTATATTGCGTCATATGAACTAAATCATACATATAGTCCACGCCATGGTTGGAATTCCGGCGCGTAAGTACGAACTCGACTGACTAGTAAGGTACTATATTGTTGTTATTTTAAGAGCAACAGTATGTGTTTGCTTTTCTGCAAACTGATCGTAATTGCTAAATTCATACGGATAAAATTCATAAAGAATTAGAGTTTCTGGTTAGTTTCATCGATTATATTGCTAAGTATATTTTTAAGCACGAATTACCGCTGCCCAAATTTGTTGCCACAAAGTATACATATACTGTTCCCTACAAAAGTTCAATATTGTTCAGTATTCGAGATGTGTTACAATGTGGTGGACTGTTCACATATCGCTGTTCTCAAAATTACTGAGTTTTGATAATAGACTTATGGTGTAACAGTGCAAATGTATGTTACAAAGCAGTTTCCACGTAGCTATTATCCCATTGCTTTATAAGTGTCGAAGGTCCATCGCTTCAACGAGGTCAGTTACTCTTGAAGGGTGTGAATAAACCGGGGGTATTTTCTTGGAACTAAGAATTTTTCCCACTTTTGCTGAAATTTTTTCCCAATTTTTTCTAATTTGCGATAAATTTTTCCTAATTTTCCCTATGTTTTGCCAATTTTAGCTCAAATTTTTAGCAATTTGCAGCATATTTTTGTAAATATTATCTAAAATTTACGCTTTGTGGATTTGGCTTTGGGAAGAGGGTTCGACCATGGAGGAGAGCAACACCGCTGCTCCTATCGACACCCCTAGGCAATATATCATAATTACATTATTTTTTTCAGAATACATAACAATCGTTAATGAATCAGGAGACATAAACAAAACAGTTCGCTTGGAATTTGACAACGACTACGAGTTGTATACGCTAAATAATCGCGCACTTTTATGGACTTTCTGGAATAATGATCCAATGCCTGCATATATAAAGCTAAACATAGCCCTTTTACGATGTCATCACTACAGTGCATGTATGGAAAATGAAACGTGTGCCACTCCAAACCCTTACCCACTGCTTGTGAACGTTACGTTCGTGAAAATAAACCTTGGAAGTAAGTTTTCTGTTTTGTCAAACAGCATGTGGTGTAATCGAATTTTAGACTGTTGAGACATCACGTTTTTCCAAAATTATCGCGTAATCTTAAATATATATGTTAACATCTGTATGTATATATACCTCAATAAGCACCCATAATGGCAATAGCCCCCCGTCGAGACTCCTTGAAAATATTAAATTATCTATTATAGTGTAAATTATCAAAAAGTAGTTTCTCAAAAAGATGGCCACCAAGAAGTGGACCAATAATGTTTTATCCTTAAGTTGAAGCAACTAGTTCTAGACGCGATCCAATGTAAAATTTATGCATGAAAAGATGCGTTGTTCAGTTTAAGCTTACCAACAAGCGATATATCAAACATCCAGATGCACGATGTCTCAGGGGTAGCTAGGGTTGTCGTGGAAGGAGGTTGTCTCAGGCAGGGTAGAGGCGCGTTCAGGGTGGGAGGCCCTCCGGGTGGGGGCTGCTGAAAACGTTGACCATCTCCCTCCGACTAGGGCCCCTTTTTGCTGATTTGGAAGAGGGTTCGATTCACCGGAGAAAGGTAGCTTTACCCTCACGGGGGGCAGGGGATACCACCGCTGCGCCTCGGCTTCGGCGTGTATGATATATTCTATACCAGGCATCGCCAGTGGCGAGACCCCAACTACCGTCCACGCTCATTGAAAATATTAAATTATTTTTATAATGTAAATTGCCTAGTGGGAGAAAAAGGCAGGTACTTGATGAAATTCAAAGAATTTAAAATGTTGTCCTGGAATGTGGGTTGTGCGGTTTCGCCTTGAGAGCAAGGGAGAAAGAAGCAAAGGCTGTTTTACCTCTATATGTAAAACAACATGTTAATTTGTGTCGAAGTTACAGAAGCTAAAATGAAGGTTTGCAAAATTACAAGCATTATAATATAAAGCCGTGAAAATAAGGTTTTTCAGTGAGAATAGGTCAAGATGTTGAGCTAGCAATCTAAGTTTCCTAACCGCACTAGTTCGTGCCAGGAAAAAATTTCGAGGCCTCACAGACATCGATCTGACCAGCCGGTGTTGAGTTATGAGTGTCACTGAATTTATTGTAAATATTGTAAGGCCAACAACCGCTAGCTATGTGAGCATATTTAAATGATACAAACCCAACTGCCGACGCCAGTTGGGAATTTAGATAAATTTTCCTTCACATAAGTGTAGTACATGCTAAAAGCCTGAAACAGGCAGTATCTACGCTACAGCTGTGTATAAATTGTAGCTTTTTCAATAAGGCAAAATCTTGTTTATCGAAAAATATGACTGTAGGTAACATACAGGATGTTTCGCTGCATTTAAGGTAGTACTCCAGATAGCTAGAAATATTCTTTTTATGAAACACCAAGCTAAACCGCACAGTCGGAGCACCAATATAGTGCTCATTTCGAAATTGTGTTACTATAGCTTTTGCAAAATACTGCCAAACAACATTAGTTGAGATCTGAAGCAGAAATACAAAGTTAACATAAAATAATCACATTGAGCCGATAGATTCCACTTCGTGGATATTGGGTATGCTTGTTTCATTAGCTTACTGTATAATTTCACAGTCAACGCTTTCGAAAAATTTCACGTGCCAGCCTTGGAACTAATTACATGTGAGTTCGTATTTTGAAATAACAGTAATGCGTGCAGCTGTATAAGTTTCTGAAAAAGCGTTGTAAACCCTATGTTTCTGTGGTTAACCATACCGCTACAATGATGACTGTCGGTTAATGAAATTATATCTTCATAGTCCAGGTGTTGACAATGTAATATGTCAAGCTACTGATAAATTTATCTAGACATGTTAGATAAAATATTTCCGGTGAAATTCCCTGGTACTTCGATCTGCTGACACCAAATCATCAGTCTGACATTGTTCGAGGCTTGCTGTTGTTACATTTCGGAGGAATGTGGCTAGATGCAGATACAATAACGCTGAAAAATATTGGACCTCTTTTCGATTATATCCGCCGAGGAAAATACGATATGGTCAAAGTTGATTGGAAACCTGGTAATTCGCCTATAAACGTGGGAGTACTCGGTATGTTAAGCAGCTTGCAGTGACCTAATACAGCATTCACATAGAGTTGTGTGCAGTTACTGCACATTGTGGCAAAATTTTTGAAAAAGCTGCTACAGAAACGTGTCACTTTTAAAAACCAGCTTCTGAAACTGTGTCATTATTAGAAAATCTGCTGCATAAACTGCATGACTTTTAGAAAGAGTGCCATATAAACGTGTGATATTAAAATTATAGTTTCTTAACGTATATATGAGAGAAATACTTGTATATCTTAATGACGTGAAAAAATCTACTATTCAGCGGTAACTCGCTAGAGCGTCACGTCGTATTCAACGCTCAATTCACACGACGTACATTAGGAAATTTGACACAGATTGTGATACCTTAAGAAAAACGGTAGTATCTAACAAGACACTGATGCTTGAGAAAATTTGCTATGTCATCTACTTCAAACATTTTACTAAATTTGTTATTTACAGATAATCTGCTATACAGCGAAACCAATTTTCATCACGAGTGCCTAAAATTAAACAAAACCGGACACAAAATGCAACAAATATAATCTCCAACCACACTGGTCAAAAAATTTTCGCAAAGGTATTAATCAGGAGCAAGTAATGGCGCGAACTGAGATTCGATTATACAACTTAAAACCAGTAAAATTAAGCTAATCGCGTTATCAAATTATACCAAACATAATGATATATCATTAGGTACGACCAGACGCCAGCTAAAATAAAAACAGTTTGGCACACATTAGGTTTTGGCGCGCTTTTAGATTTTCTACTATAACTTGCAGAATTTAGGAGAGGCTGAAAATACTAAATTTGGGATGAGAAATAAATTTTTCCAATTTTTCAGTTTAACTGTGTGCACAATACCTGTTCGTTTTCGGGGTCGTGGGTATAATGATTAATGTGTGAAATGAGTGATGTGTGAATTATTAGCGTACTTTCTTTATCACAAGAGCACAATTTTAATGGTGCCACAATTTCATCTTACATGTTAGATCATTTTGCGATACATAGCAACCAGAAGCGTGTACTAAATCCGAGCAGCATTTAAAATTGTGTAAGTTTCCCACACTGGATTTATTCAATTGAAACGAAAATATCGTGCACAGGACAGGTGTAACTTACATGCAATGTCTATATATATATATATGTTTTTCATCTTGTCTTATAATTATTTGTGGTATAAATTATTAAACACAAATTATTTTTAACTATCCGCAGAATCTAAGAATGATATGGCATGAATGATAGCTCATGTGATGGATTTCCTATTTTCCTAGTTATAGGCGTAGAACACAGCAGATAGACTTCGCCGCGATACAGTGTACAGAATATCATACATTTCATAGATATATACTACAATTATTACGAATTGTTTGACAATTGAAATACTGGAAAATTATTGTTTGCCAAAGCAACCGCCGATACTGCTACGCTTTACCATGTCCCTAATTCCTGACCACGGTCAGAATAAGATGTTATAGATACTAGTGCCACGTTGGTGCTTACATATTTTTCTTGAATTTAACATCATTATTCTCGGCGATGCCTTGTTGATTAAACAGTACCAAATGTATATTCGCTTCTAAAAATAATACTGCGTCTATTAATCTAAGTTCAAATTAAGCACAAATTAGATCCATATGTATTTCGAATGCCTTTCTTTTATTTTCCCAAATTCATCAGTTTACTTAAGCATTAATACAATTAATTGGTCATCAGCCCCTGGTCTTCACGTCCGTTCAAATAATTTTATTGTGATATATATCACAGAGAATAGTTTAGACCACCCTGGTTTTCGCAATTTCATACTTGCCCTCAAATGGTGCGGTAAGTGCAGAAGGTTTATTTACTATTCAATACAGTAAAATTAAAACATTTCTTTATATGTTAATGTTAATTCATCGTATATATAGATAGATTCACTATAGTAGGCATCTTCTGTAGCTGATGCTCACAATCGCGATATATTCCTCAATGGTATATAAGACGATTAGTAACACATACCAGAACAATCGATACCAAAGTTAAAATTTGGATAGAATAAAGAGCAGAATTTTTTGTTACAATGAGCTTGAAAATTACTTTAATACAGAAAGTGATTAGTGTCTTTCTTAACATTTACAAATAGTCAAACAAAATACATTTGAGAATAGCACAATCACACTAACTTCGCACTTTTTGGACACTGTGAGTCACCATTTTTTTCGGATTATTCATGTAGTTCTCAAATATGTCACAATATTTATTAAAGATTGCTGTTTAGGGTAGAACTGGGTTGCATAAGTTACATTAGAATACTTTGTAGAAAAATTTTTTATGGTCTTTCAATAATCTCGAACATGTGATCACTGACGGCGCAAATCGCGGTAATTAGGTTTTTAAATCTAGATTCTTGTATAAAATGATTTTAAATAGTTTCCTTTTAGAATACCAAACCGTATCTTATGCCGTTTTTCTTTGTCAGCAAGAATAAACAAAAATACTGCATTTATCTTAAGTGATTGAATATTAAAAGCGGTTCTGTGTTTGTCTGCAATAAAGGGTCTGCACGGTGGAGAAAACGTGCAAAATTTTTGCCAATAAAATGGTCTAAATTGAGAATTTAAGTATCACCTCGCCAAGTATAGTTAAAATATACCTTAAGTATTGCAAAACCTTTTTACGATTGTCGAGCTAACTACGAAGAGTTGCTAAAAATGTCTTAAAATTTGCCATCAGTCAAAAATTCAGCAATTGTATTTGGTCTTCTGTCGCAGATGTGTTCAAGCAAATTCGATTCAACTGGTTTAAAAAGACTTCCCCAGAAACCTCAAATACAAGCATCAAAATTGTTCGTCGACAATGTAATCTCTTCAAAATTTTTACATATCACAAATAGGATAGGTATTCATAAAGCAGCGTGTTGCATTTTCTTCGAGGTAAACTGGTATCAAAGCAACAAAACACGACAGAAAATGCAAAATATTATGGGAATTTAGCATAGCTATTAAGCTATGTTGGCTTTTACTCGACTATAGGATTGTCGCATTGTACAAGGTAACATTATTATAAAATATGGCCAAGTTCTCTAGTTATGCTGCATGCAACTTTATCGCAAATGGATCGCGAAACTTTTATTCAGAAGCTGGGATATTTTCAGGTCCCGTGAAAGCACAATCAATTATATTTCAACAGTGGAGAACGCAAATTAATCAAAATTATAAGTATCATAATGACTATTTCGAAAGAGTCAGAGAAATGATCCAAACAGGCAGTGATTCAAAATCAGGCGCTAAACGGAGTATTATCAATGAAACGTCACTCTTCAGCTATCCAATATTATGGGGAGAATTCATGGGCAACATTATGATCCCGATAGTTGAAACAGCGACAATGTACGAATTGAAGCTGAAAACAATCGATAGTGTCTCCACATGGGGTCAATTAGCCGTTCTGATCGAGCCTGCAGTATTATTTCTTCACGAGTCGGTTTTCGATTCCATAATGGCTTTTGTGAACTTAGATACAGATCTACTGATTTTGCACAATGCGCTATTTCCCAAAAGATATGTAAATATGGACAATGTAGACGAATTCATACAGCTTCACAGCATAATTGGTAAACTACAAATGGATTCTTTATGCAAATGTTTAACGGCTGGTAGTAAATCACACAAAAATGCAAAAAGGACGTCTCAGAATTTATTGAGTACAATATTTCGAAGCGTTTGGGACAATTTTGATGCTAGCCTATGTTATAATGAAAAATTTGGCCTCTACAGATGAGACACGACAGTGGCTACATGTCCGTCAAAGCTGTTTCCGTGCTTGATGCATTTGTGGCGGTATTTAGCATTGTACAATCGATTCGAATCACTATGACCACTGAATCAAGATGTAAACAATTTATAATTTGGAAATGCAACTGGTGGAAGTGCTCTAGATTTTAAATTTATAATTATAGTTTATATGTTGTGCAAGTAGTATGAAACAGTGTTAGACAATGGTCGATTTGAAGTCGTCAAACAACCGGTCGCCGTCCGACCGTTAAAATTTTGGGTGGGCCTACTGTTAACAACGGGCCTATAGCCAATGACTGGCCCACGGTCTATGGTCAATGGCCGGTCCACGGCCTACCGGCAAAGGTACGATAATTACCAAGAAACTTCTGTTATTATGATACGTATTTGATATTATATAGTAAATACTTCGTCAGAATTTGATCGATAATGTGCATGATTTCCATATTAATTCTTTTCACGGGGTACAAGGCGAATCCAACAGTTAAAGTGTCCAATACTGTGCACAGACAGAGTATAGCAAGACTGGGTTATATTTTATGCTGGGCGACGGTCAGATTTCAGGTCTACGATTAAATATTGACGCATATTAGTTAAATAATACACATATACATTATATACTCACTATGAAAAGATGATATTATACGGCAGAAATTAATTCGCATGTTAGTTAACGGCCGTTAACAGTCGTCCAACGGTTTCCATGGCTATTCCTCAACACTACTTTGGAGTATTGGTACGACAACCTACAAATAGATTCTCTGTTTTAATGTGCTACTATAAGGGGAATGCCCAGTCGACCAGAGTGGCAAGCTAAATAATACTTATTTGGGTTGCTTTGCTAGTATTCGTAGTCGCCGTTGCCATTTGTGAAACCATCACTACTTAAATACGTTCGCTCATATTCTTTAAGCCCTTCCAGCCATTTCTTCAACTCAGATTGGTCGTCAGTTGCTTGAATTTGTTCTTGATAACATGCTTTCTCAAGAGCTTCACCGGAAAGTTGAGGATTTGCCAACTCACAAAGTCGAGTCGTGTACCGTTTTGGTTTTGCGTAACGACAAAATTCGACATGTATGACATGAGTGGATCTGAAAGCTGTTTGAAATTGCTTTTATCGCACAAAAAATATCAATCGATACTGTTTATCGTTCTTCGTTATATTCTTAGTGGTAATACATTTGTCACCTAAATCCGTGTAGTTATTTCTTTTACCGTTCGGAATTTTCAAGGATCGTATGGCTGCCCCTCTCCCCTTTTACTTTTTGCAAATTGTTTCATAGGTTGACTTGAAAAAAATTTTGCGCATTCGGCCGTCTGAAATTAAAAAATACTCCTCCACGGCCCGCCCATACTGAAAGAAGCCCCTCGTTTCCGCACTCGACAGCTAAAACCCCTCCTCGCGCCTCTTACAGTGATAAAAGCCTCTGCGCCTCTCCTGCAGTACACAGCGCGCGCATTCATATAGTAAACGAGTATCTCGCAAGCAAGAATGTGTCGGGTTTAATTCATAGCTGACATTATGTGTAATCAACTGTAACAGGGTTAGTGTTTGATAGATATACCGCCTTAATACACGTTGAATTTCGGTCTTATAAAGTCGATCTGATAGCAGTTAAGTAACACCACCTATTCTGCGTCTCACAAAAAACTAATAGCTTGCCTGAGAGCGCACAAAGCAATGCAAAATCAAGTGAGTGACGACAAACGAGATTCCTTTGGTAAACCTGGTCGATTTTAAACTCCTTGAAAACCCCTGAAATGAAAAGGTAGAGTCATGGTAAATTCTATATGACCACACCATCGTCATCAGCTAAGTGAAAAATCTATACGGAGATTTCAATGCGCGGCAGCAATATATAGTCAAGTAATAGAAGATTTAATTTATCTCTA